>CAMQGK010000125.1:0-146337 GCA_947000775.1 Pterois miles
ATGCATATTGATTATCTAGCCAACAGTTGGATAAGAAGATTGTCACCACTGTAAATATGTAGCTGCAGCCAGCTTCAGTAGTGTCAAAGATGAAGCCTACACATGTTTTCCAGACTCATATAACCTGTGACAACACTGATCAATGCAGATTTATTTCGACATGAATTAGTCTTCGTAGTTGATTATTATAGCTGAAGTCTGGGAGACACTGACAGCAGACCAAGAGAAGGATCCACATTCCTGACTTGTTTCTGATCTCACAGGACAGGACTCTTCCCAGAGAGTGGACGTGAACCGACCCACACCAAGCCAGCATCATCACACAACCAGTCTGATGTGAGGAAGCTCCAGCACCACAGCAGTCCACTCAACACACTGAACCGCCTTCAGCTCCACACTGTACACACTGGACTGATCTCATGTTTATATTAGTCAAAATAACAAAAACTCAGCCATGTAACATGATCCTGTGTTCAGTCTCATACTGATGTTGGTTAACATGAATCTTCTTCAGTCATAAATCAGTTGAAGGTTATATAAAACACCATTATTCATTTGAATTTTTACAGAGACTCAGACTGAGTGTTGCTGTAGTTCAGCGGCTCCTTTACAACAATGAAGAAATGCTGATTCCCGACCAGGTCAGATGGATGACGGACCACAAGACAGACAGAACGGCAGTAAACGCCTGTGTTTACGTGGCCGACGTAAGTAAGCTGCACTTTAAAGGAACATTTTGTCATTTTGGGAAATATGCATATTGATTTTTTTAGCCAACAGTTAAACAAGAAGATTTTTACCTCTGCAAATATGTAGCTGCAGCCAGCTTCAGTAGTGTCAAAGATGAAGCCTACACATGTTTTCCAGACTCATATAACCTGTGACAACACTGATCAATGCAGATTTATTTCGACATGAATTAGTCTTCGTAGTTGATTATTATAGCTGAAGTCTGGGAGACACTGACAGCAGACCAAGAGAAGGATCCACATTCCTGACTTGTTTCTGATCTCACAGGACAGGACTCTTCCCAGAGAGTGAACGACAACCGAACCACACCAAGCCAGCAGCATCACACAACCAGTCTGATGTGAGGAAGCTCCAGCACCACAGCAGTCCACTCAACACACTGAACCTCCTTCAGCTCCACACTGTACACACTGGACTGATCTCATGTTTATATTAGTCAAAATAACAAAAACTCAGCCATGTAACATGATCCTGTGTTCAGTCTCATACTGATGTTGGTTAACATGAATCTTCTTCAGTAGTAAATCAGTTGAAGGTTATATAAAACACTATTATTTATTTATATTTTTACAGAGACTCAGACTGAGTGTTGCTGTAGTTCAGCGGCTCCTTTACAACAATGAAGAAATGCTGATTCCCGACCAGGTCAGATGGATGACGGACCACAAGACGGACAGAACGGACGGAAACGCCTGTGTTTTCGTGGACTAGCTAAGTGAGCTGCACATTAAAGGAACATTTTGTCATTTTGGGAAATATGCATATTGATTTCTTAGCCAACAGTTGGATAAGAAGATTGTCACCACTGTAAATATGTAGCTGCAGCCAGCTTCAGTAGTGTCAAAGATGAAGCCTACACATGTTTTCCAGACTCATTTAACCTGTGATACCACTGATCAATGCAGATTTAATTCGACATGAATTAGTCTTCGTAGTTGATTATTATAGCTGAAGTCTGGGAGACACTGACAGCAGACCAAGAGAAGGATCCACATTTCTGACTTGTTTCTGATCTCACAGGACAGGACTCTTCCCAGAGAGTGGACCTGAACCGAACCACACCAAGCCAGCAGCATCACACAACCAGTCTGATGTGAGGAAGCTCCAGCACCACAGCAGTCCACTCAACACACTGAACCACCTTCAGCTCCACACTGTACACACTGAACTGATGTCATGTTTATATTAGTCAAAATAACAACAACTCAGCCATGTAACATGATCCTGTGTTCAGTCTCATACTGATGTTGGTTAACATGAATCTTCTTCAGTAGTAAATCAGTTGAAGGTTATATAAAACACCATTATTTATTTGTATTTTTGCAGAGACTCGTTCTGAGTGTTGCTGTATTTCAGCGGCTCTTTTACAACAATGAAGATATGCTGATTCCCGACCAGGTCAGATGGATGACGGACCACAAGACGGACAGAACGGACGGAAACGCCTGTGTTTTCGTGGACTAGCTAAGTGAGCTGCACATTAAAGGAACATTTTGTCATTTTGGGAAAAATGCATATTGATTTTTTAGCCAACAGTTAGACAAGAAGATTGTAACCACTGTAAATATGTAGCTGCAGCCAGCTTCAGTAGTGTCAAAGATGAAGCCTACACATGTTTTCCAGACTCATATAACCTGTGACACCACTGATCAATGCAGATTTATTTATACATGAATTAGTCTTCGTAGTTGATTATTATAGCTGAAGTCTGGGAGACACTGACAGCAGACCAAGAGAAGGATCCACATTCCTGACTTGTTTCTGATCTCACAGGACAGGACTCTTCCCGGAGAGTGGACGACAACCGAACCACACCAAGCCAGCAGCATCACACAACCAGTCTGATGTGAGGAAGCTCCAGCACCACAGCAGTCCACTCAACACACTGAACCACCTTCAGCTCCACACTGTACACACTGGACTGATCTCATGTTTATATCAATCAACAAAACAAAAACTCAGCCATGTAACATGATCCTGTGTTCAGTCTCATACTGATGTTGGTTAACATCAATCTTCTTCAGTCATAAATCAGTTGAAGGTTATATAAAACACCATTATTCATTTGCATTTTTACAGAGACTCAGACTGAGTGTTGCTGTAGTTCAGCGGCTCCTTTACAACAATGAAGAAATGCTGATTCCCGACCAGGTCAGATGGATGACGGACCACAAGACAGACAGAACGGCAGTAAACGCCTGTGTTTACGTGGCCGACGTAAGTAAGCTGCACTTTAAAGGAACATTTTGTCATTTTGGGAAATATGCATATTGATTTCCTAGCCAACAGTTGGATAAGAAGATTGTCACCACTGTAAATATGTAGCTGCAGCCAGCTTCAGTAGTGTCAAAGATGAAGCCTACACATGTTTTCCAGACTCATATAACCTGTGACACCACTGATCAATGCAGATTTAATTCCACATGAATTAGTCTTCGTAGTTGATTATTATAGCTGAAGTCTGGGAGACACTGACAGCAGACCAAGAGAAGGATCCACATTCCTGACTTGTTTCTGATCTCACAGGACAGGACTCTTCCCGGAGAATGGACGACAACCGAACCACACCAAGCCAGCAGCATCACACAACCAGTCTGATGTGAGGAAGCTCCAGCATCACTGCAGTCCACTCAACACACTGAACCTCCTTCAGCTCCACACTTTACACACTTGACTGATCTCATGTTTATATTAGTCAAAATAACAAAAACTCAGCCATGTAACATGATCCTGTGTTCAGTCTCATACTGATGTTGGTTAACATCAATCTTCTTCAGTCATAAATCAGTTGAAGGTTATATAAAACACCATTATTCATTTGAATTTTTACAGAGACTCAGACTGAGTGTTGCTGTAGTTCAGCGGCTCCTTTACAACAATGAAGAAATGCTGATTCCCGACCAGGTCAGATGGATGACGGACCACAAGACAGACAGAATGGCAGTAAACGCCTGTGTTTACGTGGCCGACGTAAGTAAGCTGCACTTTAAAGGAACATTTTGTCATTTTGGGAAATATGCATATTGATTTTTTTAGCCAACAGTTAAACAATAAGATTTTTACCTCTGCAAATATGTAGCTGCAGCCAGCTTCAGTAGTGTCAAAGATGAAGCCTACACATGTTTTCCAGACTCATATAACCTGTGACAACACTGATCAATGCAGATTTATTTCGACATGAATTAGTCTTCGTAGTTGATTATTGTAGCTGAAGTCTGGGAGACACTGACAGCAGACCAAGAGAAGGATCCACATTCCTGACTTGTTTCTGATCTCACAGGACAGGACTCTTCCCAGAGAGTGAACGACAACCGAACCACACCAAGCCAGCAGCATCACACAACCAGTCTGATGTGAGGAAGCTCCAGCACCACAGCAGTCCACTCAACACACTGAACCTCCTTCAGCTCCACAATTTACACACTGGACTGATCTCATGTTTATATTAGTCAAAATAACAAAAACTCAGCCATGTAACATGATCCTGTGTTCAGTCTCATACTGATGTTGGTTAACATGAATCTTCTTCAGTAGTAAATCAGTTGAAGGTTATATAAAACACCATTATTTATTTGTATTTTTGCAGAGACTCGGACTGAGTGTTGCTGTATTTCAGCGGCTCTTTTACAACAATGAAGATATGCTGATTCCCGACCAGGTCAGATGGATGACGGACCACAAGACGGACAGAACGGCAGGAAACGCCTGTGTTTTTGTGGACGACATAAGTAAGCTGCACATTAAAGGAACATTTTGTCATTTTGGGAAATATGCATATTGATTTTCTAGCCAACAGTTAGATAAGAAGATTGTTACCACTGTAAATATGTAGCTGCAGCCAGCTTCATTAGTGTCAAAGATGAAGCCTACACATGTTTTCCAGACTCATATAACCTGTGACACCACTGATCAATGCAGATTTATTTATACATGAATTAGTCTTCGTAGTTGATTATTATAGCTGAAGTCTGGGAGACACTGACAGCAGACCAAGAGAAGGATCCACATTCCTGACTTGTTTCTGATCTCACAGGACAGGACTCTTCCCAGAGAGTGGACGTGAACCGACCCACACCAAGCCAGCAGCATCACACAACCAGTCTGATGTGAGGAAGCTCCAGCACCACAGCAGTCCACTCAACACACTGAACCGCCTTCAGCTCCACACTGTACACACTGGACTGATCTCATGTTTATATTAGTCAAAATAACAACAACTCAGCCATGTAACATGATCCTGTGTTCAGTCTCATACTGATGTTACTTAACATGAATCTTCTTCAGTCATAAATCAGTTGAAGTTTATATAAAACACCATTATTTATTTGTATTTTTGCAGAGACTCAGACTGAGTGTTGCTGTAGTTCAGCGGCTCCTTTACAACAATGAAGAAATGCTGATTCCCGACCAGGTCAGATGGATGACGGACCACAAGACAGACAGAACGGCAGTAAACGCCTGTGTTTACGTGGCCGACGTAAGTAAGCTGCACTTTAAAGGAACATTTTGTCATTTTGGGAAATATGCATATTGATTTTTTTAGCCAACAGTTAAACAAGAAGATTTTTACCTCTGCAAATATGTAGCTGCAGCCAGCTTCAGTAGTGTCAAAGATGAAGCCTACACATGTTTTCCAGACTCATATAACCTGTGACAACACTGATCAATGCAGATTTATTTCGACATGAATTAGTCTTCGTAGTTGATTATTATAGCTGAAGTCTGGGAGACACTGACAGCAGACTAAGAGAAGGATCCACATTCCTGACTTGTTTCTGATCTCACAGGACAGGACTCTTCCCAGAGAGTGAACGACAACCGAACCACACCAAGCCAGCAGCATCACACAACCAGTCTGATGTGAGGAAGCTCCAGCACCACAGCAGTCCACTCAACACACTGAACCTCCTTCAGCTCCACACTGTACACACTGGACTGATCTCATGTTTATATTAGTCAAAATAACAAAAACTCAGCCATGTAACATGATCCTGTGTTCAGTCTCATACTGATGTTGGTTAACATGAATCTTCTTCAGTAGTAAATCAGTTGAAGGTTATATAAAACACTATTATTTATTTATATTTTTACAGAGACTCAGACTGAGTGTTGCTGTAGTTCAGCGGCTCCTTTACAACAATGAAGAAATGCTGATTCCCGACCAGGTCAGATGGATGACGGACCACAAGACGGACAGAACGGACGGAAACGCCTGTGTTTTCGTGGACTAGCTAAGTGAGCTGCACATTAAAGGAACATTTTGTCATTTTGGGAAATATGCATATTGATTTCTTAGCCAACAGTTGGATAAGAAGATTGTCACCACTGTAAATATGTAGCTGCAGCCAGCTTCAGTAGTGTCAAAGATGAAGCCTACACATGTTTTCCAGACTCATTTAACCTGTGATACCACTGATCAATGCAGATTTAATTCGACATGAATTAGTCTTCGTAGTTGATTATTATAGCTGAAGTCTGGGAGACACTGACAGCAGACCAAGAGAAGGATCCACATTTCTGACTTGTTTCTGATCTCACAGGACAGGACTCTTCCCAGAGAGTGGACCTGAACCGAACCACACCAAGCCAGCAGCATCACACAACCAGTCTGATGTGAGGAAGCTCCAGCACCACAGCAGTCCACTCAACACACTGAACCACCTTCAGCTCCACACTGTACACACTGAACTGATGTCATGTTTATATTAGTCAAAATAACAACAACTCAGCCATGTAACATGATCCTGTGTTCAGTCTCATACTGATGTTGGTTAACATGAATCTTCTTCAGTAGTAAATCAGTTGAAGGTTATATAAAACACCATTATTTATTTGTATTTTTGCAGAGACTCGTTCTGAGTGTTGCTGTATTTCAGCGGCTCCTTTACAACAATGAAGATATGCTGATTCCCGACCAGGTCAGATGGATGACGGACCACAAGACGGACAGAACGGACGGAAACGCCTGTGTTTTCGTGGACTAGCTAAGTGAGCTGCACATTAAAGGAACATTTTGTCATTTTGGGAAAAATGCATATTGATTTTTTAGCCAACAGTTAGACAAGAAGATTGTAACCACTGTAAATATGTAGCTGCAGCCAGCTTCAGTAGTGTCAAAGATGAAGCCTACACATGTTTTCCAGACTCATTTAACCTGTGATACCACTGATCAATGCAGATTTATTTCGACATGAATTAGTCTTCGTAGTTGATTATTATAGCTGAAGTCTGGGAGACACTGACAGCAGACCAAGAGAAGGATCCACATTTCTGACTTGTTTCTGATCTCACAGGACAGGACTCTTCCCAGAGAGTGGACGCTGAACCGAACCACACCAAGCCAGCAGCATCACACAACCAGTCTGATGTGAGGAAGCTCCAGCACCACAGCAGTCCACTCAACACACTGAACCACCTTCAGCTCCACACTGTACACACTGAACTGATGTCATGTTTATATTAGTCAAAATAACAACAACTCAGCCATGTAACATGATCCTGTGTTCAGTCTCATACTGATGTTGGTTAACATGAATCTTCTTCAGTAGTAAATCAGTTGAAGGTTATATAAAACACCATTATTTATTTGTATTTTTGCAGAGACTCGTTCTGAGTGTTGCTGTATTTCAGCGGCTCTTTTACAACAATGAAGATATGCTGATTCCCGACCAGGTCAGATGGATGACGGACCACAAGACGGACAGAACGGCAGGAAACGCCTGTGTTTACGTGGCCGACATAAGTAAGCTGCACTCTAAAGGAACATTTTGTCATTTTGGGAAATATGCATATTGATTTTCTAGCCAACAGTTAGATAAGAAGATTGTTACCACTGTAAATATGTAGCTGCAGCCAGCTTCAGTAGTGTCAAAGATGAAGCCTACACATGTTTTCCAGACTCATATAACCTGTGACAACACTGATCAATGCAGATTTATTTCGACATGAATTAGTCTTCGTAGTTGATTATAGCAGCTGAAGTCTTGGAGACACTGACAGCAGACCAAGAGAAGGATCCACATTCCTGACTTGTTTCTGATCTCACAGGACAGGACTCTTCCCAGAGAGTGAACGACAACCGAACCACACCAAGCCAGCAGCATCACACAACCAGTCTGATGTGAGGAAGCTCCAGCACCACAGCAGTCCACTCAACACACTGAACCTCCTTCAGCTCCACAATTTACACACTGGACTGATCTCATGTTTATATTAGTCAAAATAACAAAAACTCAGCCATGTAACATGATCCTGTGTTCAGTCTCATACTGATGTTGGTTAACATGAATCTTCTTCAGTAGTAAATCAGTTGAAGGTTATATAAAACACCATTATTTATTTGTATTTTTGCAGAGACTCGGACTGAGTGTTGCTGTATTTCAGCGGCTCTTTTACAACAATGAAGATATGCTGATTCCCGACCAGGTCAGATGGATGACGGACCACAAGACGGACAGAACGGCAGGAAACGCCTGTGTTTTTGTGGACGACATAAGTAAGCTGCACATTAAAGGAACATTTTGTCATTTTGGGAAATATGCATATTGATTTTCTAGCCAACAGTTAGATAAGAAGATTGTTACCACTGTAAATATGTAGCTGCAGCCAGCTTCATTAGTGTCAAAGATGAAGCCTACACATGTTTTCCAGACTCATATAACCTGTGACACCACTGATCAATGCAGATTTATTTATACAAGAATTAGTCTTCGTAGTTGATTATAGCAGCTGAAGTCTGGGAGACACTGACAGCAGACCAAGAGAAGGATCCACATTCCTGACTTGTTTCTGATCTCAGGACAGGACTCTTCCCGGAGAGTGGACGTGAACCGAACCACACCAAGCCAGCAGCATCACACAACCAGTCTGATGTGAGGAAGCTCCAGCACCACTGCAGTCCACTCAACACACTGAACCACCTTCAGCTCCACACTTTACACACTTGACTGATCTCATGTTTATATCAGTCAACAAAACAAAAACTCAGCCATGTAACATGATCCTGTGTTCAGTCTCATACTGATGTTGGTTGACATGAATCTTCTTCAGTAGTAAATCAGTTGAAGGTTATATAAAACACCATAATTTGTATTTTTGCAGAGACTCAGACTGAGTGTTGCTGTAGTTCAGTGGCTCCTTTACAACAATGAAGAAATGCTGATTCCCGACCAGGTCAGATGGATGACGGACCACAAGACGGACAGAACGGCAGGAAACGCCTGTGTTTACGTGGCCGACGTAAGTAAGCTGCACTTTAAAGGAACATTTTGTCATTTTGGGAAATATGCATATTGATTTTTTTAGCCAACAGTTAAACAAGAAGATTTTTACCTCTGCAAATATGTAGCTGCAGCCAGCTTCAGTAGTGTCAAAGATGAAGCCTACACATGTTTTCCAGACTCATATAACCTGTGACAACACTGATCAATGCAGATTTATTTCGACTTGAATTAGTCTTCGTAGTTGATTATTATAGCTGAAGTCTGGGAGACACTGACAGCAGACCAAGAGAAGGATCCACATTCCTGACTTGTTTCTGATCTCACAGGACAGGACTCTTCCCGGAGAGTGGACGACAACCGAACCACACCAAGCCAGCAGCATCACACAACCAGTCTGATGTGAGGAAGCTCCAGCACCACAGCAGTCCACTCAACACACTGAACCACCTTCAGCTCCACACTTTACACACTGAACTGATGTCATGTTTATATTAGTCAAAATAACAAAAACTCAGCCATGTAACATGATCCTGTGTTCAGTCTCATACTGATGTTGGTTAACATGAATCTTCTTCAGTAGTAAATCAGTTGAAGGTTATATAAAACACCATAATTTGTATTTTTGCAGAGACTCAAACTGAGTGTTGCTGTAGTTCAGCAGCTCCTTTACACCTTTACAACAATGAAGAAATGCTGATTCCCGACCAGGTCAGATGGATGACGGACCACAAGACGGACAGAACGGCAGGAAACGCCTGTGTTTTTGTGGCCGACATAAGTAAGCTGCACTCTAAAGGAACATTTTGTCATTTTGGGAAATATGCATATTGATTTTCTAGCCAACAGTTAGATAAGAAGATTGTTACCACTGTAAATATGTAGCTGCAGCCAGCTTCAGTAGTGTCAAAGATGAAGCCTACACATTTTTTCCAGACTCATATAACCTGTGACAACACTGATCAATGCAGATTTATTTCGACATGAATTAGTCTTCGTAGTTGATTATTATAGCTGAAGTCTGGGAGACACTGACAGCAGACCAAGAGAAGGATCCACATTCCTGACTTGTTTCTGATCTCACAGGACAGGACTCTTCCCAGAGAGTGAACGACAACCGAACCACACCAAGCCAGCAGCATCACACAACCAGTCTGATATGAGGAAGCTCCAGCACCACAGCAGTCCACTCAACACACTCAACCGCCTTCAGCTCCACACTGTACACACTGAACTGATCTCATGTTTATAATAGTCAAATTAACAAAAACTCAGCCATGTAACATGATCCGTTGTTCAGTCTCACACTGATGTTGGTTAACATGAATCTTCTTCAGTCATAAATCAGTTGAAGGTTATATAAAACACCATTATTTATTTGTATTTTTGCAGAGACTCAGACTGAGTGTTGCTGTAGTTCAGAAGCTCCTTTACACCTTTACAACAATGAAGAAATGCTGATTCCCGACCAGGTCAGATGGATGACGGACCACAAGACGGACAGAACGGCAGGAAACGCCTGTGTTTACGTGGCCGACATAAGTAAGCTGCACTCTAAAGGAACATTTTGTCATTTTGGGAAATATGGATATTGATTTTCTAGCCAACAGTTAGACAAGAAGATTGTAACCACTGTAAATATGTAGCTGCAGCCAGCTTCAGTAGTGTCAAAGATGAAGCCTACACATGTTTTGCAGACTCATATAACCTGTGACACCACTGATCAATGCAGATTTATTTATACATGAATCAGTCTTCGTAGTTGATTATAGCAGCTGAAGTCTGGGAGACACTGACAGCAGACCAAGAGAAGGATCCACATTCCTGACTTGTTTCTGATCTCAGGACAGGACTCTTCCCAGAGAGTGGACGACAACCGAACCACACCAAGCCAGCAGCATCACACAACCAGTCTGATGTGAGGAAGCTCCAGCACCACAGCAGTCCACTCAACACACTGAACCTCCTTCAGCTCCACACTGTACACACTGGACTGATCTCATGTTTATATTAGTCAAAATAACAAAAACTCAGCCATGTAACATGATCCTGTGTTCAGTCTCATACTGATGTTGGTTAACATGAATCTTCTTCAGTAGTAAATCAGTTGAAGGTTATATAAAACACCATTATTTATTTGTATTTTTGCAGAGACTCGGACTGAGTGTTGCTGTATTTCAGCGGCTCTTTTACAACAATGAAGATATGCTGATTCCCGACCAGGTCAGATGGATGACGGACCACAAGACGGACAGAACGGCAGGAAACGCCTGTGTTTTTGTGGACGACATAAGTAAGCTGCACATTAAAGGAACATTTTGTCATTTTGGGAAATATGCATATTGATTTTCTAGCCAACAGTTAGATAGGAAGATTGTTACCACTGTAAATATGTAGCTGCAGCCAGCTTCATTAGTGTCAAAGATGAAGCCTACACATGTTTTCCAGACTCATATAACCTGTGACACCACTGATCAATGCAGATTTATTTATACATGAATTAGTCTTCGTAGTTGATTATTATAGCTGAAGTCTGGGAGACACTGACAGCAGACCAAGAGAAGGATCCACATTCCTGACTTGTTTCTGATCTCACAGGACAGGACTCTTCCCGTAGAATGGACGACAACCGAACCACACCAAGCCAGCAGCATCACACAACCAGTCTGATGTGAGGAAGCTCCAGCATCACTGCAGTCCACTCAACACACTGAACCTCCTTCAGCTCCACACTTTACACACTTGACTGATCTCATGTTTATATTAGTCAAAATAACAAAAACTCAGCCATGTAACATGATCCTGTGTTCAGTCTCATACTGATGTTGGTTAACATCAATCTTCTTCAGTCATAAATCAGTTGAAGGTTATATAAAACACCATTATTCATTTGAATTTTTACAGAGACTCAGACTGAGTGTTGCTGTAGTTCAGCGGCTCCTTTACAACAATGAAGAAATGCTGATTCCCGACCAGGTCAGATGGATGACGGACCACAAGACAGACAGAACGGCAGTAAACGCCTGTGTTTACGTGGCCGACGTAAGTAAGCTGCACTTTAAAGGAACATTTTGTCATTTTGGGAAATATGCATATTGATTTTCTAGCCAACAGTTAGATAAGAAGATTGTTACCACTGTAAATATGTAGCTGCAGCCAGCTTCAGTAGTGTCAAAGATGAAGCCTACACATGTTTTCCAGACTCATATAACCTGTGACACCACTGATCAATGCAGATTTATTTATACAAGAATTAGTCTTCGTAGTTGATTATAGCAGCTGAAGTCTGGGAGACACTGACAGCAGACCAAGAGAAGGATCCACATTCCTGACTTGTTTCTGATCTCACAGGACAGGACTCTTCCCGGAGAGTGGACGTGAACCGAACCACACCAAGCCAGCAGCATCACACAACCAGTCTGATGTGAGGAAGCTCCAGCACCACTGCAGTCCACTCAACACACTGAACCACCTTCAGCTCCACACTGTACACACTGGACTGATCTCATGTTTATATCAGTCAACAAAACAAAAACTCAGCCATGTAACATGATCCTGTGTTCAGTCTCATACTGATGTTGGTTGACATGAATCTTCTTCAGTAGTAAATCAGTTGAAGGTTATATAAAACACCATAATTTGTATTTTTGCAGAGACTCAGACTGAGTGTTGCTGTAGTTCAGTGGCTCCTTTACAACAATGAAGAAATGCTGATTCCCGACCAGGTCAGATGGATGACGGACCACAAGACAGACAGAACGGCAGTAAACGCCTGTGTTTACGTGGCCGACGTAAGTAAGCTGCACTTTAAAGGAACATTTTGTCATTTTGGGAAATATGCATATTGATTTTTTTAGCCAACAGTTAAACAAGAAGATTTTTACCTCTGCAAATATGTAGCTGCAGCCAGCTTCAGTAGTGTCAAAGATGAAGCCTACACATGTTTTCCAGACTCATATAACCTGTGACAACACTGATCAATGCAGATTTATTTCGACTTGAATTAGTCTTCGTAGTTGATTATTATAGCTGAAGTCTGGGAGACACTGACAGCAGACCAAGAGAAGGATCCACATTCCTGACTTGTTTCTGATCTCACAGGACAGGACTCTTCCCGGAGAGTGGACGACAACCGAACCACACCAAGCCAGCAGCATCACACAACCAGTCTGATGTGAGGAAGCTCCAGCACCACAGCAGTCCACTCAACACACTGAACCGCCTTCAGCTCCACACTTTACACACTGGACTGATCTCATGTTTATATTAGTCAAAATAACAAAAACTCAGCCATGTAACATGATCCTGTGTTCAGTCTCATACTGATGTTGGTTAACATGAATCTTCTTCAGTAGTAAATCAGTTGAAGGTTATATAAAACACCATTATTCATTTGCATTTTTACAGAGACTCAGACTGAGTGTTGCTGTAGTTCAGAAGCTCCTTTACACCTTTACAACAATGAAGAAATGCTGATTCCCGACCAGGTCAGATGGATGACGGACCACAAGACAGACAGAACGGCAGTAAACGCCTGTGTTTACGTGGCCGACGTAAGTAAGCTGCACTTTAAAGGAACATTTTGTCATTTTGGGAAATATGCATATTGATTTCCTAGCCAACAGTTGGATAAGAAGATTGTCACCACTGTAAATATGTAGCTGCAGCCAGCTTCATTAGTGTCAAAGATGAAGCCTACACATGTTTTCCAGACTCATATAACCTGTGATACCACTGATCAATGCAGATTTAATTCGACATGAATTAGTCTTCGTAGTTGATTATTATAGCTGAAGTCTGGGAGACACTGACAGCAGACCAAGAGAAGGATCCACATTTCTGACTTGTTTCTGATCTCACAGGACAGGACTCTTCCCAGAGAGTGGACCTGAACCGAACCACACCAAGCCAGCAGCATCACACAACCAGTCTGATGTGAGGAAGCTCCAGCACCACAGCAGTCCACTCAACACACTGAACCACCTTCAGCTCCACACTTTACACACTGAACTGATGTCATGTTTATATTAGTCAAAATAACAAAAACTCAGCCATGTAACATGATCCTGTGTTCAGTCTCATACTGATGTTGGTTAACATGAATCTTCTTCAGTAGTAAATCAGTTGAAGGTTATATAAAACACCATTATTTATTTGTATTTTTGCAGAGACTCGGACTGAGTGTTGCTGTATTTCAGCGGCTCTTTTACAACAATGAAGATATGCTGATTCCCGACCAGGTCAGATGGATGACGGACCACAAGACGGACAGAACGGACGGAAACGCCTGTGTTTTCGTGGACTAGCTAAGTGAGCTGCACATTAAAGGAACATTTTGTCATTTTGGGAAAAATGCATATTGATTTTTTAGCCAACAGTTAAACAAGAAGATTTTTACCTCTGCAAATATGTAGCTGCAGCCAGCTTCAGTAGTGTCAAAGATGAAGCCTACACATGTTTTCCAGACTCATATAACCTGTGACAACACTGATCAATGCAGATTTATTTCGACTTGAATTAGTCTTCGTAGTTGATTATTATAGCTGAAGTCTGGGAGACACTGACAGCAGACCAAGAGAAGGATCCACATTCCTGACTTGTTTCTGATCTCACAGGACAGGACTCTTCCCAGAGAGTGAACGACAACCGAACCACACCAAGCCAGCAGCATCACACAACCAGTCTGATGTGAGGAAGCTCCAGCACCACAGCAGTCCACTCAACACACTGAACCGCCTTCAGCTCCACACTTTACACACTTGACTGATCTCATGTTTATATTAGTCAAAATAACAAAAACTCAGCCATGTAACATGATCCTGTGTTCAGTCTCATACTGATGTTGGTTAACATGAATCTTCTTCAGTCATAAATCAGTTGAAGGTTATATAAAACACCATTATTCATTTGCATTTTTACAGAGACTCAGACTGAGTGTTGCTGTAGTTCAGTGGCTCCTTTACAACAATGAAGAAATGCTGATTCCCGACCAGGTCAGATGGATGACGGACCACAAGACGGACAGAACGGACGGAAACGCCTGTGTTTTCGTGGACTAGCTAAGTGAGCTGCACATTAAAGGAACATTTTGTCATTTTGGGAAATATGCATATTGATTATCTAGCCAACAGTTGGATAAGAAGATTGTCACCACTGTAAATATGTAGCTGCAGCCAGCTTCAGTAGTGTCAAAGATGAAGCCTACACATGTTTTCCAGACTCATATAACCTGTGACACCACTGATCAATGCAGATTTATTTATACATGAATTAGTCTTCGTAGTTGATTATTATAGCTGAAGTCTGGGAGACACTGACAGCAGACCAAGAGAAGGATCCACATTCCTGACTTGTTTCTGATCTCACAGGACAGGACTCTTCCCAGAGAGTGGACGTGAACCGACCCACACCAAGCCAGCATCATCACACAACCAGTCTGATGTGAGGAAGCTCCAGCACCACAGCAGTCCACTCAACACACTGAACCGCCTTCAGCTCCACACTGTACACACTGGACTGATCTCATGTTTATATTAGTCAAAATAACAACAACTCAGCCATGTAACATGATCCTGTGTTCAGTCTCATACTGATGTTACTTAACATGAATCTTCTTCAGTCATAAATCAGTTGAAGTTTATATAAAACACCATTATTTATTTGTATTTTTGCAGAGACTCAGACTGAGTGTTGCTGTAGTTCAGCGGCTCCTTTACAACAATGAAGAAATGCTGATTCCCGACCAGGTCAGATGGATGACGGACCACAAGACAGACAGAACGGCAGTAAACGCCTGTGTTTACGTGGCCGACGTAAGTAAGCTGCACTTTAAAGGAACATTTTGTCATTTTGGGAAATATGCATATTGATTTTTTTTAGCCAACAGTTAAACAAGAAGATTTTTACCTCTGCAAATATGTAGCTGCAGCCAGCTTCAGTAGTGTCAAAGATGAAGCCTACACATGTTTTCCAGACTCATATAACCTGTGACAACACTGATCAATGCAGATTTATTTCGACATGAATTAGTCTTCGTAGTTGATTATTATAGCTGAAGTCTGGGAGACACTGACAGCAGACCAAGAGAAGGATCCACATTCCTGGCTTGTTTCTGATCTCACAGGACAGGACTCTTCCCAGAGAGTGAACGACAACCGAACCACACCAAGCCAGCAGCATCACACAACCAGTCTGATGTGAGGAAGCTCCAGCACCACAGCAGTCCACTCAACACACTGAACCTCCTTCAGCTCCACACTGTACACACTGGACTGATCTCATGTTTATATTAGTCAAAATAACAAAAACTCAGCCATGTAACATGATCCTGTGTTCAGTCTCATACTGATGTTGGTTAACATGAATCTTCTTCAGTAGTAAATCAGTTGAAGGTTATATAAAACACTATTATTTATTTATATTTTTACAGAGACTCAGACTGAGTGTTGCTGTAGTTCAGCGGCTCCTTTACAACAATGAAGAAATGCTGATTCCCGACCAGGTCAGATGGATGACGGACCACAAGACGGACAGAACGGACGGAAACGCCTGTGTTTTCGTGGACTAGCTAAGTGAGCTGCACATTAAAGGAACATTTTGTCATTTTGGGAAATATGCATATTGATTTCCTAGCCAACAGTTGGATAAGAAGATTGTCACCACTGTAAATATGTAGCTGCAGCCAGCTTCAGTAGTGTCAAAGATGAAGCCTACACATGTTTTCCAGACTCATATAACCTGTGATACCACTGATCAATGCAGATTTAATTCGACATGAATTAGTCTTCGTAGTTGATTATTATAGCTGAAGTCTGGGAGACACTGACAGCAGACCAAGAGAAGGATCCACATTTCTGACTTGTTTCTGATCTCACAGGACAGGACTCTTCCCAGAGAGTGGACCTGAACCGAACCACACCAAGCCAGCAGCATCACACAACCAGTCTGATGTGAGGAAGCTCCAGCACCACAGCAGTCCACTCAACACACTGAACCACCTTCAGCTCCACACTGTACACACTGAACTGATGTCATGTTTATATTAGTCAAAATAACAACAACTCAGCCATGTAACATGATCCTGTGTTCAGTCTCATACTGATGTTGGTTAACATGAATCTTCTTCAGTAGTAAATCAGTTGAAGGTTATATAAAACACCATTATTTATTTGTATTTTTGCAGAGACTCAGACTGAGTGTTGCTGTATTTCAGCGGCTCTTTTACAACAATGAAGATATGCTGATTCCCGACCAGGTCAGATGGATGACGGACCACAAGACGGACAGAACGGACGGAAACGCCTGTGTTTTCGTGGACTAGCTAAGTGAGCTGCACATTAAAGGAACATTTTGTCATTTTGGGAAAAATGCATATTGATTTTTTAGCCAACAGTTAGACAAGAAGATTGTAACCACTGTAAATATGTAGCTGCAGCCAGCTTCAGTAGTGTCAAAGATGAAGCCTACACATGTTTTCCAGACTCATATAACCTGTGACACCACTGATCAATGCAGATTTATTTATACATGAATTAGTCTTCGTAGTTGATTATTATAGCTGAAGTCTGGGAGACACTGACAGCAGACCAAGAGAAGGATCCACATTCCTGACTTGTTTCTGATCTCACAGGACAGGACTCTTCCCGGAGAGTGGACGACAACCGAACCACACCAAGCCAGCAGCATCACACAACCAGTCTGATGTGAGGAAGCTCCAGCACCACAGCAGTCCACTCAACACACTGAACCGCCTTCAGCTCCACACTTTACACACTTGACTGATCTCATGTTTATATTAGTCAAAATAACAAAAACTCAGCCATGTAACATGATCCTGTGTTCAGTCTCATACTGATGTTGGTTAACATCAATCTTCTTCAGTCATAAATCAGTTGAAGGTTATATAAAACACCATTATTCATTTGCATTTTTACAGAGACTCAGACTGAGTGTTGCTGTAGTTCAGTGGCTCCTTTACAACAATGAAGAAATGCTGATTCCCGACCAGGTCAGGTGGATGACGGACCACAAGACGGACAGAACGGCAGGAAACGCCTGTGTTTACGTGGCCGACATAAGTAAGCTGCACTCTAAAGGAACATTTTGTCATTTTGGGAAATATGCATATTGATTTTCTAGCCAACAGTTAGATAAGAAGATTGTTACCACTGTAAATATGTAGCTGCAGCCAGCTTCAGTAGTGTCAAAGATGAAGCCTACACGTGTTTTCCAGACTCATATAACCTGTGACACCACTGATCAATGCAGATTTATTTCGACATGAATTAGTCTTCGTAGTTGATTATTATAGCTGAAGTCTGGGAGACACTGACAGCAGACCAAGAGAAGGATCCACATTCCTGACTTGTTTCTGATCTCACAGGACAGGACTCTTCCCGGAGAATGGACGACAACCGAACCACACCAAGCCAGCAGCATCACACAACCAGTCTGATGTGAGGAAGCTCCAGCATCACTGCAGTCCACTCAACACACTGAACCTCCTTCAGCTCCACACTTTACACACTTGACTGATCTCATGTTTATATTAGTCAAAATAACAAAAACTCAGCCATGTAACATGATCCTGTGTTCAGTCTCATACTGATGTTGGTTAACATCAATCTTCTTCAGTCATAAATCAGTTGAAGGTTATATAAAACACCATTATTCATTTGCATTTTTACAGAGACTCAGACTGAGTGTTGCTGTAGTTCAGCGGCTCCTTTACAACAATGAAGAAATGCTGATTCCCGACCAGGTCAGATGGATGACGGACCACAAGACAGACAGAACGGCAGTAAACGCCTGTGTTTACGTGGCCGACGTAAGTAAGCTGCACTTTAAAGGAACATTTTGTCATTTTGGGAAATATGCATATTGATTTTTTTAGCCAACAGTTAAACAATAAGATTTTTACCTCTGCAAATATGTAGCTGCAGCCAGCTTCAGTAGTGTCAAAGATGAAGCCTACACATGTTTTCCAGACTCATATAACCTGTGACAACACTGATCAATGCAGATTTATTTCGACATGAATTAGTCTTCGTAGTTGATTATTGTAGCTGAAGTCTGGGAGACACTGACAGCAGACCAAGAGAAGGATCCACATTCCTGACTTGTTTCTGATCTCACAGGACAGGACTCTTCCCAGAGAGTGGACGTGAACCGACCCACACCAAGCCAGCATCATCACACAACCAGTCTGATGTGAGGAAGCTCCAGCACCACAGCAGTCCACTCAACACACTGAACCGCCTTCAGCTCCACACTGTACACACTGGACTGATCTCATGTTTATATTAGTCAAAATAACAACAACTCAGCCATGTAACATGATCCTGTGTTCAGTCTCATAGTGATGTTACTTAACATGAATCTTCTTCAGTCATAAATCAGTTGAAGTTTATATAAAACACCATTATTTATTTGTATTTTTGCAGAGACTCAGACTGAGTGTTGCTGTAGTTCAGCGGCTCCTTTACAACAATGAAGAAATGCTGATTCCCGACCAGGTCAGATGGATGACGGACCACAAGACAGACAGAACGGCAGTAAACGCCTGTGTTTACGTGGCCGACGTAAGTAAGCTGCACTTTAAAGGAACATTTTGTCATTTTGGGAAATATGCATATTGATTTTTTTTAGCCAACAGTTAAACAAGAAGATTTTTACCTCTGCAAATATGTAGCTGCAGCCAGCTTCAGTAGTGTCAAAGATGAAGCCTACACATGTTTTCCAGACTCATATAACCTGTGACAACACTGATCAATGCAGATTTATTTCGACATGAATTAGTCTTCGTAGTTGATTATTATAGCTGAAGTCTGGGAGACACTGACAGCAGACCAAGAGAAGGATCCACATTCCTGACTTGTTTCTGATCTCACAGGACAGGACTCTTCCCAGAGAGTGAACGACAACCGAACCACACCAAGCCAGCAGCATCACACAACCAGTCTGATGTGAGGAAGCTCCAGCACCACAGCAGTCCACTCAACACACTGAACCTCCTTCAGCTCCACACTGTACACACTGGACTGATCTCATGTTTATATTAGTCAAAATAACAAAAACTCAGCCATGTAACATGATCCTGTGTTCAGTCTCATAATGATGTTGGTTAACATGAATCTTCTTCAGTAGTAAATCAGTTGAAGGTTATATAAAACACCATAATTTGTATTTTTGCAGAGACTCAGACTGAGTGTTGCTGTAGTTCAGAAGCTCCTTTACACCTTTACAACAATGAAGAAATGCTGATTCCCGACCAGGTCAGATGGATGACGGACCACAAGACGGACAGAACGGCAGGAAACGCCTGTGTTTTTGTGGCCGACATAAGTAAGCTGCACTCTAAAGGAACATTTTGTCATTTTGGGAAAAATGCATATTGATTTTTTTAGCCAACAGTTAGACAAGAAGATTGTAACCACTGTAAATATGTAGCTGCAGCCAGCTTCAGTAGTGTCAAAGATGAAGCCTACACGTTTTGCAGACTCATATAACCTGTGACACCACTGATCAATGCAGATTTATTTATACATGAATTAGTCTTCGTAGTTGATTATAGCAGCTGAAGTCTGGGAGACACTGACAGCAGACCAAGAGAAGGATCCACATTCCTGACTTGTTTCTGATCTCACAGGACAGGACTCTTCCCAGAGAGTGGACGACAACCGAACCACACCAAGCCAGCAGCATCACACAACCAGTCTGATGTGAGGAAGCTCCAGCACCACAGCAGTCCACTCAACACACTGAACCGCCTTCAGCTCCACACTTTACACACTGGACTGATCTCATGTTTATATTAGTCAAAATAACAAAAACTCAGCCATGTAACATGATCCTGTGTTCAGTCTCATACTGATGTTGGTTAACATGAATCTTCTTCAGTAGTAAATCAGTTGAAGGTTATATAAAACACCATTATTCATTTGCATTTTTACAGAGACTCAGACTGAGTGTTGCTGTAGTTCAGAAGCTCCTTTACACCTTTACAACAATGAAGAAATGCTGATTCCCGACCAGGTCAGATGGATGACGGACCACAAGACGGACAGAACGGACGGAAACGCCTGTGTTTACGTGGCCGACGTAAGTAAGCTGCACTTTAAAGGAACATTTTGTCATTTTGGGAAATATGCATATTGATTTCCTAGCCAACAGTTGGATAAGAAGATTGTCACCACTGTAAATATGTAGCTGCAGCCAGCTTCATTAGTGTCAAAGATGAAGCCTACACATGTTTTCCAGACTCATATAACCTGTGACACCACTGATCAATGCAGATTTATTTATACATGAATTAGTCTTCGTAGTTGATTATTATAGCTGAAGTCTGGGAGACACTGACAGCAGACCAAGAGAAGGATCCACATTCCTGACTTGTTTCTGATCTCACAGGACAGGACTCTTCCCAGAGAGTGGACGTGAACCGACCCACACCAAGCCAGCATCATCACACAACCAGTCTGATGTGAGGAAGCTCCAGCACCACAGCAGTCCACTCAACACACTGAACCACCTTCAGCTCCACACTGTACACACTGGACTGATCTCATGTTTATATTAGTCAAAATAACAACAACTCAGCCATGTAACATGATCCTGTGTTCAGTCTCATAGTGATGTTACTTAACATGAATCTTCTTCAGTCATAAATCAGTTGAAGTTTATATAAAACACCATTATTTATTTGTATTTTTGCAGAGACTCAGACTGAGTGTTGCTGTAGTTCAGCGGCTCCTTTACAACAATGAAGAAATGCTGATTCCCGACCAGGTCAGATGGATGACGGACCACAAGACAGACAGAACGGCAGTAAACGCCTGTGTTTACGTGGCCGACGTAAGTAAGCTGCACTTTAAAGGAACATTTTGTCATTTTGGGAAATATGCATATTGATTTTTTTAGCCAACAGTTAAACAATAAGATTTTTACCTCTGCAAATATGTAGCTGCAGCCAGCTTCAGTAGTGTCAAAGATGAAGCCTACACATGTTTTCCAGACTCATATAACCTGTGACAACACTGATCAATGCAGATTTATTTCGACATGAATTAGTCTTCGTAGTTGATTATTATAGCTGAAGTCTGGGAGACACTGACAGCAGACCAAGAGAAGGATCCACATTCCTGACTTGTTTCTGATCTCACAGGACAGGACTCTTCCCAGAGAGTGAACGACTACCGAACCACACCAAGCCAGCAGCATCACACAACCAGTCTGATGTGAGGAAGCTCCAGCACCACAGCAGTCCACTCAACACACTGAACCACCTTCAGCTCCACACTTTACACACTGAACTGATCTCATGTTTATATTAGTCAAAATAACAAAAACTCAGCCATGTAACATGATCCGATGTTCAGTCTCATACTGATGTTGGTTAACATGAATCTTCTTCAGTCATAAATCAGTTGAAGGTTGTATAAAACACCATTATTTATTTGTATTTTTGCAGAGACTCAGACTGAGTGTTGCTGTAGTTCAGCAGCTCCTTTACACCTTTACAACAATGAAGAAATGCTGATTCCCGACCAGGTCAGATGGATGACGGACCACAAGACGGACAGAACGGCAGGAAACGCCTGTGTTTTTGTGGACGACATAAGTAAGCTGCACATTAAAGGAACATTTTGTCATTTTGGGAAATATGCATATTGATTTTCTAGCCAACAGTTAGATAAGAAGATTGTTACCACTGTAAATATGTAGCTGCAGCCAGCTTCATTAGTGTCAAAGATGAAGCCTACACATGTTTTCCAGACTCATATAACCTGTGACACCACTGATCAATGCAGATTTATTTATACAAGAATTAGTCTTCGTAGTTGATTATAGCAGCTGAAGTCTGGGAGACACTGACAGCAGACCAAGAGAAGGATCCACATTCCTGACTTGTTTCTGATCTCAGGACAGGACTCTTCCCGGAGAGTGGACGTGAACCGAACCACACCAAGCCAGCAGCATCACACAACCAGTCTGATGTGAGGAAGCTCCAGCACCACTGCAGTCCACTCAACACACTGAACCACCTTCAGCTCCACACTTTACACACTTGACTGATCTCATGTTTATATCAGTCAACAAAACAAAAACTCAGCCATGTAACATGATCCTGTGTTCAGTCTCATACTGATGTTGGTTAACATGAATCTTCTTCAGTAGTAAATCAGTTGAAGGTTATATAAAACACCATAATTTGTATTTTTGCAGAGACTCAAACTGAGTGTTGCTGTAGTTCAGCAGCTCCTTTACACCTTTACAACAATGAAGAAATGCTGATTCCCGACCAGGTCAGATGGATGACGGACCACAAGACGGACAGAACGGCAGGAAACGCCTGTGTTTTTGTGGCCGACATAAGTAAGCTGCACTCTAAAGGAACATTTTGTCATTTTGGGAAATATGCATATTGATTTTCTAGCCAACAGTTAGATAAGAAGATTGTTACCACTGTAAATATGTAGCTGCAGCCAGCTTCAGTAGTGTCAAAGATGAAGCCTACACGTGTTTTCCAGACTCATATAACCTGTGACACCACTGATCAATGCAGATTTATTTATACATGAATTAGTCTTCGTAGTTGATTATTATAGCTGAAGTCTGGGAGACACTGACAGCAGACCAAGAGAAGGATCCACATTCCTGACTTGTTTCTGATCTCACAGGACAGGACTCTTCCCAGAGAGTGGACGACAACCGAACCACACCAAGCCAGCAGCATCACACAACCAGTCTGATGTGAGGAAGCTCCAGCACCACAGCAGTCCACTCAACACACTGAACCGCCTTCAGCTCCACACTTTACACACTTGACTGATCTCATGTTTATATTAGTCAAAATAACAAAAACTCAGCCATGTAACATGATCCTGTGTTCAGTCTCATACTGATGTTGGTTAACATGAATCTTCTTCAGTAGTAAATCAGTTGAAGGTTATATAAAACACCATAATTTGTATTTTTGCAGAGACTCAGACTGAGTGTTGCTGTAGTTCAGAAGCTCCTTTACACCTTTACAACAATGAAGAAATGCTGATTCCCGACCAGGTCAGATGGATGACGGACCACAAGACGGACAGAACGGCAGGAAACGCCTGTGTTTTTGTGGCCGACATAAGTAAGCTGCACTCTAAAGGAACATTTTTTCATTTTGGGAAAAATGCATATTGATTTTTTAGCCAACAGTTAGACAAGAAGATTGTAACCACTGTAAATATGTAGCTGCAGCCAGCTTCAGTAGTGTCAAAGATGAAGCCTACACATGTTTTCCAGACTCATATAACCTGTGACACCACTGATCAATGCAGATTTATTTATACATGAATTAGTCTTCGTAGTTGATTATTATAGCTGAAGTCTGGGAGACACTGACAGCAGACCAAGAGAAGGATCCACATTCCTGACTTGTTTCTGATCTCACAGGACAGGACTTTTCCCGGAGAGTGGACGACAACCGAACCACACCAAGCCAGCAGCATCACACAACCAGTCTGATGTGAGGAAGCTCCAGCATCACAGCAGTCCACTCAACACACTGAACCTCCTTCAGCTCCACACTTTACACACTGGACTGATCTCATGTTTATATTAGTCAAAATAACAAAAACTCAGCCATGTAACATGATCCTGTGTTCAGTCTCATACTGATGTTGGTTAACATGAATCTTCTTCAGTCATAAATCAGTTGAAGGTTATATAAAACACCATTATTCATTTGCATTTTTACAGAGACTCAGACTGAGTGTTGCTGTAGTTCAGCGGCTCCTTTACAACAATGAAGAAATGCTGATTCCCGACCAGGTCAGATGGATGACGGACCACAAGACAGACAGAACGGCAGTAAACGCCTGTGTTTACGTGGCCGACGTAAGTAAGCTGCACTCTAAAGGAACATTTTGTCATTTTGGGAAATATGCATATTGATTTTCTAGCCAACAGTTAGATAGGAAGATTGTTACCACTGTAAATATGTAGCTGCAGCCAGCTTCATTAGTGTCAAAGATGAAGCCTACACATGTTTTCCAGACTCATATAACCTGTGACACCACTGATCAATGCAGATTTATTTATACATGAATTAGTCTTCGTAGTTGATTATTATAGCTGAAGTCTGGGAGACACTGACAGCAGACCAAGAGAAGGATCCACATTCCTGACTTGTTTCTGATCTCACAGGACAGGACTCTTCCCGTAGAATGGACGACAACCGAACCACACCAAGCCAGCAGCATCACACAACCAGTCTGATGTGAGGAAGCTCCAGCATCACTGCAGTCCACTCAACACACTGAACCTCCTTCAGCTCCACACTTTACACACTTGACTGATCTCATGTTTATATTAGTCAAAATAACAAAAACTCAGCCATGTAACATGATCCTGTGTTCAGTCTCATACTGATGTTGGTTAACATCAATCTTCTTCAGTCATAAATCAGTTGAAGGTTATATAAAACACCATTATTCATTTGAATTTTTACAGAGACTCAGACTGAGTGTTGCTGTAGTTCAGCGGCTCCTTTACAACAATGAAGAAATGCTGATTCCCGACCAGGTCAGATGGATGACGGACCACAAGACAGACAGAACGGCAGTAAACGCCTGTGTTTACGTGGCCGACGTAAGTAAGCTGCACTTTAAAGGAACATTTTGTCATTTTGGGAAATATGCATATTGATTTTCTAGCCAACAGTTAGATAAGAAGATTGTTACCACTGTAAATATGTAGCTGCAGCCAGCTTCAGTAGTGTCAAAGATGAAGCCTACACATGTTTTCCAGACTCATATAACCTGTGACACCACTGATCAATGCAGATTTATTTATACAAGAATTAGTCTTCGTAGTTGATTATAGCAGCTGAAGTCTGGGAGACACTGACAGCAGACCAAGAGAAGGATCCACATTCCTGACTTGTTTCTGATCTCACAGGACAGGACTCTTCCCGGAGAGTGGACGTGAACCGAACCACACCAAGCCAGCAGCATCACACAACCAGTCTGATGTGAGGAAGCTCCAGCACCACTGCAGTCCACTCAACACACTGAACCACCTTCAGCTCCACACTGTACACACTGGACTGATCTCATGTTTATATCAGTCAACAAAACAAAAACTCAGCCATGTAACATGATCCTGTGTTCAGTCTCATACTGATGTTGGTTGACATGAATCTTCTTCAGTAGTAAATCAGTTGAAGGTTATATAAAACACCATAATTTGTATTTTTGCAGCGACTCAGACTGAGTGTTGCTGTAGTTCAGTGGCTCCTTTACAACAATGAAGAAATGCTGATTCCCGACCAGGTCAGATGGATGACGGACCACAAGACAGACAGAACGGCAGTAAACGCCTGTGTTTACGTGGCCGACGTAAGTAAGCTGCACTTTAAAGGAACATTTTGTCATTTTGGGAAATATGCATATTGATTTTTTTAGCCAACAGTTAAACAAGAAGATTTTTACCTCTGCAAATATGTAGCTGCAGCCAGCTTCAGTAGTGTCAAAGATGAAGCCTACACATGTTTTCCAGACTCATATAACCTGTGACAACACTGATCAATGCAGATTTATTTCGACTTGAATTAGTCTTCGTAGTTGATTATTATAGCTGAAGTCTGGGAGACACTGACAGCAGACCAAGAGAAGGATCCACATTCCTGACTTGTTTCTGATCTCACAGGACAGGACTCTTCCCGGAGAGTGGACGACAACCGAACCACACCAAGCCAGCAGCATCACACAACCAGTCTGATGTGAGGAAGCTCCAGCACCACAGCAGTCCACTCAACACACTGAACCGCCTTCAGCTCCACACTTTACACACTGGACTGATCTCATGTTTATATTAGTCAAAATAACAAAAACTCAGCCATGTAACATGATCCTGTGTTCAGTCTCATACTGATGTTACTTAACATGAATCTTCTTCAGTCATAAATCAGTTGAAGTTTATATAAAACACCATTATTTATTTGTATTTTTGCAGAGACTCAGACTGAGTGTTGCTGTAGTTCAGCGGCTCCTTTACAACAATGAAGAAATGCTGATTCCCGACCAGGTCAGATGGATGACGGACCACAAGACAGACAGAACGGCAGTAAACGCCTGTGTTTACGTGGCCGACGTAAGTAAGCTGCACTTTAAAGGAACATTTTGTCATTTTGGGAAATATGCATATTGATTTTTTTAGCCACCAGTTAAACAAGAAGATTTTTACCTCTGCAAATATGTAGCTGCAGCCAGCTTCAGTAGTGTCAAAGATGAAGCCTACACATGTTTTCCAGACTCATATAACCTGTGACAACACTGATCAATGCAGATTTATTTCGACATGAATTAGTCTTCGTAGTTGATTATTATAGCTGAAGTCTGGGAGACACTGACAGCAGACCAAGAGAAGGATCCACATTCCTGGCTTGTTTCTGATCTCACAGGACAGGACTCTTCCCAGAGAGTGAACGACAACCGAACCACACCAAGCCAGCAGCATCACACAACCAGTCTGATGTGAGGAAGCTCCAGCACCACAGCAGTCCACTCAACACACTGAACCTCCTTCAGCTCCACACTGTACACACTGGACTGATCTCATGTTTATATTAGTCAAAATAACAAAAACTCAGCCATGTAACATGATCCTGTGTTCAGTCTCATACTGATGTTGGTTAACATGAATCTTCTTCAGTAGTAAATCAGTTGAAGGTTATATAAAACACTATTATTTATTTATATTTTTACAGAGACTCAGACTGAGTGTTGCTGTAGTTCAGCGGCTCCTTTACAACAATGAAGAAATGCTGATTCCCGACCAGGTCAGATGGATGACGGACCACAAGACGGACAGAACGGACGGAAACGCCTGTGTTTTCGTGGACTAGCTAAGTGAGCTGCACATTAAAGGAACATTTTGTCATTTTGGGAAATATGCATATTGATTTCCTAGCCAACAGTTGGATAAGAAGATTGTCACCACTGTAAATATGTAGCTGCAGCCAGCTTCAGTAGTGTCAAAGATGAAGCCTACACATGTTTTCCAGACTCATATAACATGTGACACCACTGATCAATGCAGATTTATTTATACATGAATTAGTCTTCGTAGTTGATTATTATAGCTGAAGTCTGGGAGACACTGACAGCAGACCAAGAGAAGGATCCACATTCCTGACTTGTTTCTGATCTCACAGGACAGGACTCTTCCCGGAGAGTGGACGACAACCGAACCACACCAAGCCAGCAGCATCACACAACCAGTCTGATGTGAGGAAGCTCCAGCACCACAGCAGTCCACTCAACACACTGAACCGCCTTCAGCTCCACACTTTACACACTTGACTGATCTCATGTTTATATTAGTCAAAATAACAAAAACTCAGCCATGTAACATGATCCTGTGTTCAGTCTCATACTGATGTTGGTTAACATGAATCTTCTTCAGTCATAAATCAGTTGAAGGTTATATAAAACACCATTATTCATTTGCATTTTTACAGAGACTCAGACTGAGTGTTGCTGTAGTTCAGTGGCTCCTTTACAACAATGAAGAAATGCTGATTCCCGACCAGGTCAGATGGATGACGGACCACAAGACGGACAGAACGGCAGGAAACGCCTGTGTTTACGTGGCCGACATAAGTAAGCTGCACTCTAAAGGAACATTTTGTCATTTTGGGAAATATGCATATTGATTTTCTAGCCAACAGTTAGATAAGAAGATTGTTACCACTGTAAATATGTAGCTGCAGCCAGCTTCAGTAGTGTCAAAGATGAAGCCTACACGTGTTTTCCAGACTCATATAACCTGTGACACCACTGATCAATGCAGATTTATTTCGACATGAATTAGTCTTCGTAGTTGATTATTATAGCTGAAGTCTGGGAGACACTGACAGCAGACCAAGAGAAGGATCCACATTCCTGACTTGTTTCTGATCTCACAGGACAGGACTCTTCCCGGAGAATGGACGACAACCGAACCACACCAAGCCAGCAGCATCACACAACCAGTCTGATGTGAGGAAGCTCCAGCATCACTGCAGTCCACTCAACACACTGAACCTCCTTCAGCTCCACACTTTACACACTTGACTGATCTCATGTTTATATTAGTCAAAATAACAAAAACTCAGCCATGTAACATGATCCTGTGTTCAGTCTCATACTGATGTTGGTTAACATCAATCTTCTTCAGTCATAAATCAGTTGAAGGTTATATAAAACACCATTATTCATTTGCATTTTTACAGAGACTCAGACTGAGTGTTGCTGTAGTTCAGCGGCTCCTTTACAACAATGAAGAAATGCTGATTCCCGACCAGGTCAGATGGATGACGGACCACAAGACAGACAGAACGGCAGTAAACGCCTGTGTTTACGTGGCCGACGTAAGTAAGCTGCACTTTAAAGGAACATTTTGTCATTTTGGGAAATATGCATATTGATTTTTTTAGCCAACAGTTAAACAATAAGATTTTTACCTCTGCAAATATGTAGCTGCAGCCAGCTTCAGTAGTGTCAAAGATGAAGCCTACACATGTTTTCCAGACTCATATAACCTGTGACAACACTGATCAATGCAGATTTATTTCGACATGAATTAGTCTTCGTAGTTGATTATTATAGCTGAAGTCTGGGAGACACTGACAGCAGACCAAGAGAAGGATCCACATTCCTGACTTGTTTCTGATCTCACAGGACAGGACTCTTCCCAGAGAGTGAACGACAACCGAACCACACCAAGCCAGCAGCATCACACAACCAGTCTGATGTGAGGAAGCTCCAGCACCACAGCAGTCCACTCAACACACTGAACCTCCTTCAGCTCCACACTGTACACACTGGACTGATCTCATGTTTATATTAGTCAAAATAACAAAAACTCAGCCATGTAACATGATCCTGTGTTCAGTCTCATACTGATGTTGGTTAACATGAATCTTCTTCAGTAGTAAATCAGTTGAAGGTTATATAAAACACCATTATTTATTTGTATTTTTGCAGAGACTCGGACTGAGTGTTGCTGTATTTCAGCGGCTCTTTTACAACAATGAAGATATGCTGATTCCCGACCAGGTCAGATGGATGACGGACCACAAGACGGACAGAACGGCAGGAAACGCCTGTGTTTTTGTGGACGACATAAGTAAGCTGCACATTAAAGGAACATTTTGTCATTTTGGGAAATATGCATATTGATTTTCTAGCCAACAGTTAGATAAGAAGATTGTTACCACTGTAAATATGTAGCTGCAGCCAGCTTCATTAGTGTCAAAGATGAAGCCTACACATGTTTTCCAGACTCATATAACCTGTGACACCACTGATCAATGCAGATTTATTTATACAAGAATTAGTCTTCGTAGTTGATTATAGCAGCTGAAGTCTGGGAGACACTGACAGCAGACCAAGAGAAGGATCCACATTCCTGACTTGTTTCTGATCTCAGGACAGGACTCTTCCCGGAGAGTGGACGTGAACCGAACCACACCAAGCCAGCAGCATCACACAACCAGTCTGATGTGAGGAAGCTCCAGCACCACTGCAGTCCACTCAACACACTGAACCACCTTCAGCTCCACACTGTACACACTGAACTGATCTCATGTTTATATCAGTCAACAAAACAAAAACTCAGCCATGTAACATGATCCTGTGTTCAGTCTCATACTGATGTTGGTTGACATGAATCTTCTTCAGTAGTAAATCAGTTGAAGGTTATATAAAACACCATAATTTGTATTTTTGCAGAGACTCAGACTGAGTGTTGCTGTAGTTCAGTGGCTCCTTTACACCTTTACAACAATGAAGAAATGCTGATTCCCGACCAGGTCAGATGGATGACGGACCACAAGACGGACAGAACGGCAGGAAACGCCTGTGTTTTTGTGGCCGACATAAGTAAGCTGCACTCTAAAGGAACATTTTGTCATTTTGGGAAAAATGCATATTGATTTTTTAGCCAACAGTTAGACAAGAAGATTGTAACCACTGTAAATATGTAGCTGCAGCCAGCTTCAGTAGTGTCAAAGATGAAGCCTACACGTTTTGCAGACTCATATAACCTGTGACACCACTGATCAATGCAGATTTATTTATACATGAATTAGTCTTCGTAGTTGATTATAGCAGCTGAAGTCTGGGAGACACTGACAGCAGACCAAGAGAAGGATCCACATTCCTGACTTGTTTCTGATCTCACAGGACAGGACTCTTCCCAGAGAGTGGACGACAACCGAACCACACCAAGCCAGCAGCATCACACAACCAGTCTGATGTGAGGAAGCTCCAGCACCACAGCAGTCCACTCAACACACTGAACCGCCTTCAGCTCCACACTTTACACACTGGACTGATCTCATGTTTATATTAGTCAAAATAACAAAAACTCAGCCATGTAACATGATCCTGTGTTCAGTCTCATACTGATGTTGGTTAACATGAATCTTCTTCAGTAGTAAATCAGTTGAAGGTTATATAAAACACCATTATTCATTTGCATTTTTACAGAGACTCAGACTGAGTGTTGCTGTAGTTCAGAAGCTCCTTTACACCTTTACAACAATGAAGAAATGCTGATTCCCGACCAGGTCAGATGGATGACGGACCACAAGACGGACAGAACGGACGGAAACGCCTGTGTTTACGTGGCCGACGTAAGTAAGCTGCACTTTAAAGGAACATTTTGTCATTTTGGGAAATATGCATATTGATTTCCTAGCCAACAGTTGGATAAGAAGATTGTCACCACTGTAAATATGTAGCTGCAGCCAGCTTCATTAGTGTCAAAGATGAAGCCTACACATGTTTTCCAGACTCATATAACCTGTGACACCACTGATCAATGCAGATTTATTTATACATGAATTAGTCTTCGTAGTTGATTATTATAGCTGAAGTCTGGGAGACACTGACAGCAGACCAAGAGAAGGATCCACATTCCTGACTTGTTTCTGATCTCACAGGACAGGACTCTTCCCAGAGAGTGGACGTGAACCGACCCACACCAAGCCAGCATCATCACACAACCAGTCTGATGTGAGGAAGCTCCAGCACCACAGCAGTCCACTCAACACACTGAACCGCCTTCAGCTCCACACTGTACACACTGGACTGATCTCATGTTTATATTAGTCAAAATAACAACAACTCAGCCATGTAACATGATCCTGTGTTCAGTCTCATACTGATGTTACTTAACATGAATCTTCTTCAGTCATAAATCAGTTGAAGTTTATATAAAACACCATTATTTATTTGTATTTTTGCAGAGACTCAGACTGAGTGTTGCTGTAGTTCAGCGGCTCCTTTACAACAATGAAGAAATGCTGATTCCCGACCAGGTCAGATGGATGACGGACCACAAGACAGACAGAACGGCAGTAAACGCCTGTGTTTACGTGGCCGACGTAAGTAAGCTGCACTTTAAAGGAACATTTTGTCATTTTGGGAAATATGCATATTGATTTTTTTAGCCAACAGTTAAACAAGAAGATTTTTACCTCTGCAAATATGTAGCTGCAGCCAGCTTCAGTAGTGTCAAAGATGAAGCCTACACATGTTTTCCAGACTCATATAACCTGTGACAACACTGATCAATGCAGATTTATTTCGACATGAATTAGTCTTCGTAGTTGATTATTATAGCTGAAGTCTGGGAGACACTGACAGCAGACCAAGAGAAGGATCCACATTCCTGACTTGTTTCTGATCTCACAGGACAGGACTCTTCCCAGAGAGTGAACGACTACCGAACCACACCAAGCCAGCAGCATCACACAACCAGTCTGATGTGAGGAAGCTCCAGCACCACAGCAGTCCACTCAACACACTGAACCTCCTTCAGCTCCACACTGTACACACTGGACTGATCTCATGTTTATATTAGTCAAAATAACAAAAACTCAGCCATGTAACATGATCCTGTGTTCAGTCTCATACTGATGTTGGTTAACATGAATCTTCTTCAGTAGTAAATCAGTTGAAGGTTATATAAAACACTATTATTTATTTATATTTTTACAGAGACTCAGACTGAGTGTTGCTGTAGTTCAGCGGCTCCTTTACAACAATGAAGAAATGCTGATTCCCGACCAGGTCAGATGGATGACGGACCACAAGACGGACAGAACGGACGGAAACGCCTGTGTTTTCGTGGACTAGCTAAGTGAGCTGCACATTAAAGGAACATTTTGTCATTTTGGGAAATATGCATATTAATTTCTTAGCCAACAGTTGGATAAGAAGATTGTCACCACTGTAAATATGTAGCTGCAGCCAGCTTCAGTAGTGTCAAAGATGAAGCCTACACATGTTTTCCAGACTCATATAACCTGTGATACCACTGATCAATGCAGATTTAATTCGACATGAATTAGTCTTCGTAGTTGATTATTATAGCTGAAGTCTGGGAGACACTGACAGCAGACCAAGAGAAGGATCCACATTTCTGACTTGTTTCTGATCTCACAGGACAGGACTCTTCCCAGAGAGTGGACCTGAACCGAACCACACCAAGCCAGCAGCATCACACAACCAGTCTGATGTGAGGAAGCTCCAGCACCACAGCAGTCCACTCAACACACTGAACCACCTTCAGCTCCACACTGTACACACTGAACTGATGTCATGTTTATATTAGTCAAAATAACAACAACTCAGCCATGTAACATGATCCTGTGTTCAGTCTCATACTGATGTTGGTTAACATGAATCTTCTTCAGTAGTAAATCAGTTGAAGGTTATATAAAACACCATTATTTATTTGTATTTTTGCAGAGACTCGTTCTGAGTGTTGCTGTATTTCAGCGGCTCTTTTACAACAATGAAGATATGCTGATTCCCGACCAGGTCAGATGGATGACGGACCACAAGACGGACAGAACGGACGGAAACGCCTGTGTTTTCGTGGACTAGCTAAGTGAGCTGCACATTAAAGGAACATTTTGTCATTTTGGGAAAAATGCATATTGATTTTTTAGCCAACAGTTAGACAAGAAGATTGTAACCACTGTAAATATGTAGCTGCAGCCAGCTTCAGTAGTGTCAAAGATGAATCCTACACATGTTTTCCAGACTCATATAACCTGTGACACCACTGATCAATGCAGATTTATTTATACATGAATTAGTCTTCGTAGTTGATTATTATAGCTGAAGTCTGGGAGACACTGACAGCAGACCAAGAGAAGGATCCACATTCCTGACTTGTTTCTGATCTCACAGGACAGGACTCTTCCCGGAGAGTGGACGACAACCGAACCACACCAAGCCAGCAGCATCACACAACCAGTCTGATGTGAGGAAGCTCCAGCACCACAGCAGTCCACTCAACACACTGAACCACCTTCAGCTCCACACTGTACACACTGGACTGATCTCATGTTTATATCAATCAACAAAACAAAAACTCAGCGATGTAACATGATCCTGTGTTCAGTCTCATACTGATGTTGGTTAACATCAATCTTCTTCAGTCATAAATCAGTTGAAGGTTATATAAAACACCATTATTCATTTGCATTTTTACAGAGACTCAGACTGAGTGTTGCTGTAGTTCAGCGGCTCCTTTACAACAATGAAGAAATGCTGATGCCCGACCAGGTCAGATGGATGACGGACCACAAGACAGACAGAACGGCAGTAAACGCCTGTGTTTACGTGGCCGACGTAAGTAAGCTGCACTTTAAAGGAACATTTTGTCATTTTGGGAAATATGCATATTGATTTCCTAGCCAACAGTTGGATAAGAAGATTGTCACCACTGTAAATATGTAGCTGCAGCCAGCTTCAGTAGTGTCAAAGATGAAGCCTACACATGTTTTCCAGACTCATATAACCTGTGACACCACTGATCAATGCAGATTTATTTATACATGAATTAGTCTTCGTAGTTGATTATTATAGCTGAAGTCTGGGAGACACTGACAGCAGACCAAGAGAAGGATCCACATTCCTGACTTGTTTCTGATCTCACAGGACAGGACTCTTCCCGGAGAGTGGACGACAACCGAACCACACCAAGCCAGCAGCATCACACAACCAGTCTGATGTGAGGAAGCTCCAGCACCACAGCAGTCCACTCAACACACTGAACCGCCTTCAGCTCCACACTGTACACACTGGACTGATCTCATGTTTATATTAGTCAAAATAACAAAAACTCAGCCATGTAACATGATCCTGTGTTCAGTCTCATACTGATGTTGGTTAACATGAATCTTCTTCAGTCATAAATCAGTTGAAGGTTATATAAAACACCATTATTCATTTGCATTTTTACAGAGACTCAGACTGAGTGTTGCTGTAGTTCAGTGGCTCCTTTACAACAACGAAGAAATGCTGATTCCCGACCAGGTCAGATGGATGACGGACCACAAGACGGACAGAACGGCAGGAAACGCCTGTGTTTACGTGGCCGACATAAGTAAGCTGCACTCTAAAGGAACATTTTGTCATTTTGGGAAATATGCATATTGATTTTCTAGCCAACAGTTAGATAAGAAGATTGTTACCACTGTAAATATGTAGCTGCAGCCAGCTTCAGTAGTGTCAAAGATGAAGCCTACACGTGTTTTCCAGACTCATATAACCTGTGACACCACTGATCAATGCAGATTTATTTCGACATGAATTAGTCTTCGTAGTTGATTATTATAGCTGAAGTCTGGGAGACACTGACAGCAGACCAAGAGAAGGATCCACATTCCTGACTTGTTTCTGATCTCACAGGACAGGACTCTTCCCGGAGAATGGACGACAACCGAACCACACCAAGCCAGCAGCATCACACAACCAGTCTGATGTGAGGAAGCTCCAGCACCACAGCAGTCCACTCAACACACTGAACCTCCTTCAGCTCCACAATTTACACACTGGACTGATCTCATGTTTATATTAGTCAAAATAACAAAAACTCAGCCATGTAACATGATCCTGTGTTCAGTCTCATACTGATGTTGGTTAACATGAATCTTCTTCAGTAGTAAATCAGTTGAAGGTTATATAAAACACCATTATTTATTTGTATTTTTGCAGAGACTCGGACTGAGTGTTGCTGTATTTCAGCGGCTCTTTTACAACAATGAAGATATGCTGATTCCCGACCAGGTCAGATGGATGACGGACCACAAGACGGACAGAACGGCAGGAAACGCCTGTGTTTTTGTGGACGACATAAGTAAGCTGCACTCTAAAGGAACATTTTGTCATTTTGGGAAAAATGCATATTGATTTTTTAGCCAACAGTTAGACAAGAAGATTGTAACCACTGTAAATATGTAGCTGCAGCTAGCTTCAGTAGTGTCAAAGATGAAACCTACACGTTTTGCAGACTCATATAACCTGTGACACCACTGATCAATGCAGATTTATTTATATATGAATTAGTCTTCGTAGTTGATTATAGCAGCTGAAGTCTGGGAGACACTGACAGCAGACCAAGAGAAGGATCCACATTCCTGACTTGTTTCTGATCTCACAGGACAGGACTCTTCCCAGAGAGTGGACGACAACCGAACCACACCAAGCCAGCAGCATCACACAACCAGTCTGATGTGAGGAAGCTCCAGCACCACAGCAGTCCACTCAACACACTGAACCGCCTTCAGCTCCACACTTTACACACTGGACTGATCTCATGTTTATATTAGTCAAAATAACAAAAACTCAGCCATGTAACATGATCCTGTGTTCAGTCTCATACTGATGTTGGTTAACATGAATCTTCTTCAGTAGTAAATCAGTTGAAGGTTATATAAAACACCATTATTCATTTGCATTTTTACAGAGACTCAGACTGAGTGTTGCTGTAGTTCAGAAGCTCCTTTACACCTTTACAACAATGAAGAAATGCTGATTCCCGACCAGGTCAGATGGATGACGGACCACAAGACAGACAGAACGGCAGTAAACGCCTGTGTTTACGTGGCCGACGTAAGTAAGCTGCACTTTAAAGGAACATTTTGTCATTTTGGGAAATATGCATATTGATTTCCTAGCCAACAGTTGGATAAGAAGATTGTCACCACTGTAAATATGTAGCTGCAGCCAGCTTCAGTAGTGTCAAAGATGAAGCCTACACATGTTTTCCAGACTCATATAACCTGTGATACCACTGATCAATGCAGATTTAATTCGACATGAATTAGTCTTCGTAGTTGATTATTATAGCTGAAGTCTGGGAGACACTGACAGCAGACCAAGAGAAGGATCCACATTTCTGACTTGTTTCTGATCTCACAGGACAGGACTCTTCCCAGAGAGTGGACCTGAACCGAACCACACCAAGCCAGCAGCATCACACAACCAGTCTGATGTGAGGAAGCTCCAGCACCACAGCAGTCCACTCAACACACTGAACCACCTTCAGCTCCACACTTTACACACTGAACTGATGTCATGTTTATATTAGTCAAAATAACAAAAACTCAGCCATGTAACATGATCCTGTGTTCAGTCTCATACTGATGTTGGTTAACATGAATCTTCTTCAGTAGTAAATCAGTTGAAGGTTATATAAAACACCATTATTTATTTGTATTTTTGCAGAGACTCGGACTGAGTGTTGCTGTATTTCAGCGGCTCTTTTACAACAATGAAGATATGCTGATTCCCGACCAGGTCAGATGGATGACGGACCACAAGACGGACAGAACGGACGGAAACGCCTGTGTTTTCGTGGACTAGCTAAGTGAGCTGCACATTAAAGGAACATTTTGTCATTTTGGGAAAAATGCATATTGATTTTTTAGCCAACAGTTAAACAAGAAGATTTTTACCTCTGCAAATATGTAGCTGCAGCCAGCTTCAGTAGTGTCAAAGATGAAGCCTACACATGTTTTCCAGACTCATATAACCTGTGACAACACTGATCAATGCAGATTTATTTCGACTTGAATTAGTCTTCGTAGTTGATTATTATAGCTGAAGTCTGGGAGACACTGACAGCAGACCAAGAGAAGGATCCACATTCCTGACTTGTTTCTGATCTCACAGGACAGGACTCTTCCCAGAGAGTGAACGACAACCCAACCACACCAAGCCAGCAGCATCACACAACCAGTCTGATGTGAGGAAGCTCCAGCACCACAGCAGTCCACTCAACACACTGAACCGCCTTCAGCTCCACACTGTACACACTGGACTGATCTCATGTTTATAATAGTCAAATTAACAAAAACTCAGCCATGTAACATGATCCGATGTTCAGTCTCATACTGATGTTGGTTAACATGAATCTTCTTCAGTCATAAATCAGTTGAAGGTTGTATAAAACACCATTATTTATTTGTATTTTTGCAGAGACTCAGACTGAGTGTTGCTGTAGTTCAGCAGCTCCTTTACACCTTTACAACAATGAAGAAATGCTGATTCCCGACCAGGTCAGATGGATGACGGACCACAAGACGGACAGAACGGCAGTAAACGCCTGTGTTTTCGTGGCCGACATAAGTAAGCTGCACTCTAAAGGAACATTTTGTCATTTTGGGAAATATGCATATTGATTTTCTAGCCAACAGTTAGATAAGAAGATTGTTACCACTGTAAATATGTAGCTGCAGCCAAATTCAGTAGTGTCAAAGATGAAGCCTACACGTGTTTTCCAGACTCATATAACCTGTGACACCACTGATCAATGCAGATTTATTTATACATGAATTAGTCTTCGTAGTTGATTATTATAGCTGAAGTCTGGGAGACACTGACAGCAGACCAAGAGAAGGATCCACATTCCTGACTTGTTTCTGATCTCACAGGACAGGACTCTTCCCAGAGAGTGGACGTGAACCGACCCACACCAAGCCAGCAGCATCACACAACCAGTCTGATGTGAGGAAGCTCCAGCACCACAGCAGTCCACTCAACACACTGAACCGCCTTCAGCTCCACACTGTACACACTGGACTGATCTCATGTTTATATTAGTCAAAATAACAACAACTCAGCCATGTAACATGATCCTGTGTTCAGTCTCATACTGATGTTACTTAACATGAATCTTCTTCAGTCATAAATCAGTTGAAGTTTATATAAAACACCATTATTTATTTGTATTTTTGCAGAGACTCAGACTGAGTGTTGCTGTAGTTCAGCGGCTCCTTTACAACAATGAAGAAATGCTGATTCCCGACCAGGTCAGATGGATGACGGACCACAAGACGGACAGAACGGCAGGAAACGCCTGTGTTTTTGTGGCCGACATAAGTAAGCTGCACTCTAAAGGAACATTTTGTCATTTTGGGAAAAATGCATATTGGTTTTTTAGCCAACAGTTAGACAAGAAGATTGTAACCACTGTAAATATGTAGCTGCAGCCAGCTTCAGTAGTGTCAAAGATGAAGCCTACACGTTTTGCAGACTCATATAACCTGTGACACCACTGATCAATGCAGATTTATTTATACATGAATTAGTCTTCGTAGTTGATTATTATAGCTGAAGTCTGGGAGACACTGACAGCAGACCAAGAGAAGGATCCACATTCCTGACTTGTTTCTGATCTCACAGGACAGGACTCTTCCCAGAGAGTGGACGACAACCGAACCACACCAAGCCAGCAGCATCACACAACCAGTCTGATGTGAGGAAGCTCCAGCACCACTGCAGTCCACTCAACACACTGAACCGCCTTCAGCTCCACACTTTACACACTGGACTGATCTCATGTTTATATTAGTCAAAATAACAAAAACTCAGCCATGTAACATGATCCTGTGTTCAGTCTCATACTGATGTTGGTTAACATGAATCTTCTTCAGTAGTAAATCAGTTGAAGGTTATATAAAACACCATTATTCATTTGCATTTTTACAGAGACTCAGACTGAGTGTTGCTGTAGTTCAGTGGCTCCTTTACAACAATGAAGAAATGCTGATTCCCGACCAGGTCAGATGGATGACGGACCACAAGACGGACAGAACGGACGGAAACGCCTGTGTTTTCGTGGACTAGCTCAGTGAGTTGCACATTAAAGGAACATTTTGTCATTTTGGGAAATATGCATATTGATTATCTAGCCAACAGTTGGATAAGAAGATTGTCACCACTGTAAATATGTAGCTGCAGCCAGCTTCAGTAGTGTCAAAGATGAAGCCTACACATGTTTTCCAGACTCATATAACCTGTGACACCACTGATCAATGCAGATTTATTTATACATGAATTAGTCTTCGTAGTTGATTATTATAGCTGAAGTCTGGGAGACACTGACAGCAGACCAAGAGAAGGATCCACATTCCTGACTTGTTTCTGATCTCACAGGACAGGACTCTTCCCAGAGAGTGGACGTGAACCGACCCACACCAAGCCAGCATCATCACACAACCAGTCTGATGTGAGGAAGCTCCAGCACCACAGCAGTCCACTCAACACACTGAACCTCCTTCAGCTCCACACTTTACACACTGGACTGATCTCATGTTTATATTAGTCAAAATAACAACAACTCAGCCATGTAACATGATCCTGTGTTCAGTCTCATACTGATGTTACTTAACATGAATCTTCTTCAGTCATAAATCAGTTGAAGTTTATATAAAACACCATTATTTATTTGTATTTTTGCAGAGACTCAGACTGAGTGTTGCTGTAGTTCAGCGGCTCCTTTACAACAATGAAGAAATGCTGATTCCCGACCAGGTCAGATGGATGACGGACCACAAGACAGACAGAACGGCAGGAAACGCCTGTGTTTACGTGGCCGACGTAAGTAAGCTGCACTTTAAAGGAACATTTTGTCATTTTGGGAAATATGCATATTGATTTTTTTAGCCAACAGTTAAACAAGAAGATTTTTACCTCTGCAAATATGTAGCTGCAGCCAGCTTCAGTAGTGTCAAAGATGAAGCCTACACATGTTTTCCAGACTCATATAACCTGTGACAACACTGATCAATGCAGATTTATTTCGACATGAATTAGTCTTCGTAGTTGATTATTATAGCTGAAGTCTGGGAGACACTGACAGCAGACCAAGAGAAGGATCCACATTCCTGACTTGTTTCTGATCTCACAGGACAGGACTCTTCCCAGAGAGTGAACGACAACCGAACCACACCAAGCCAGCAGCACCACACAACCAGTCTGATGTGAGGAAGCTCCAGCACCACAGCAGTCCACTCAACACACTGAACCTCCTTCAGCTCTACACTGTACACACTGGACTGATCTCATGTTTATATTAGTCAAAATAACAAAAACTCAGCCATGTAACATGATCCTGTGTTCAGTCTCATACTGATGTTGGTTAACATGAATCTTCTTCAGTAGTAAATCAGTTGAAGGTTATATAAAACACTATTATTTATTTATATTTTTACAGAGACTCAGACTGAGTGTTGCTGTAGTTCAGAAGCTCCTTTACACCTTTACAACAATGAAGAAATGCTGATTCCCGACCAGGTCAGATGGATGACGGACCACAAGACGGACAGAACGGCAGGAAACGCCTGTGTTTTTGTGGCCGACATAAGTAAGCTGCACTCTAAAGGAACATTTTGTCATTTTGGGAAATATGCATATTGATTTTCTAGCCAACAGTTAGATAAGAAGATTGTTACCACTGTAAATATGTAGCTGCAGCCAGCTTCAGTAGTGTCAAAGATGAAGCCTACACGTGTTTTCCAGACTCATATAACCTGTGACACCACTGATCAATGCAGATTTATTTATACATGAATTAGTCTTCGTAGTTGATTATAGCAGCTGAAGTCTGGGAGACACTGACAGCAGACCAAGAGAAGGATCCACATTCCTGACTTGTTTCTGATCTCACAGGACAGGACTCTTCCCAGAGAGTGGACGACAACCGAACCACACCAAGCCAGCAGCATCACACAACCAGTCTGATGTGAGGAAGCTCCAGCACCACAGCAGTCCACTCAACACACTGAACCACCTTCAGCTCCACACTGTACACACTGCACTGATGTCATGTTTATATTAGTCAAAATAACAACAACTCAGCCATGTAACATGATCCTGTGTTCAGTCTCATACTGATGTTGGTTAACATGAATCTTCTTCAGTAGTAAATCAGTTGAAGGTTATATAAAACACCATTATTTATTTGTATTTTTGCAGAGACTCGTTCTGAGTGTTGCTGTATTTCAGCGGCTCTTTTACAACAATGAAGATATGCTGATTCCCGACCAGGTCAGATGGATGACGGACCACAAGACGGACAGAACGGACGGAAACGCCTGTGTTTTCGTGGACTAGCTAAGTGAGCTGCACATTAAAGGAACATTTTGTCATTTTGGGAAAAATGCATATTGATTTTTTAGCCAACAGTTAGACAAGAAGATTGTAACCACTGTAAATATGTAGCTGCAGCCAGCTTCAGTAGTGTCAAAGATGAAGCCTACACATGTTTTCCAGACTCATATAACCTGTGACACCACTGATCAATGCAGATTTATTTATACATGAATTAGTCGTCGTAGTTGATTATTATAGCTGAAGTCTGGGAGACACTGACAGCAGACCAAGAGAAGGATCCACATTCCTGACTTGTTTCTGATCTCACAGGACAGGACTCTTCCCGGAGAGTGGACGACAACCGAACCACACCAAGCCAGCAGCATCACACAACCAGTCTGATGTGAGGAAGCTCCAGCACCACAGCAGTCCACTCAACACACTGAACCTCCTTCAGCTCCACACTTTACACACTGGACTGATCTCATGTTTATATCAATCAACAAAACAAAAACTCAGCCATGTAACATGATCCTGTGTTCAGTCTCATACTGATGTTGGTTAACATCAATCTTCTTCAGTCATAAATCAGTTGAAGGTTATATAAAACACCATTATTCATTTGCATTTTTACAGAGACTCAGACTGAGTGTTGCTGTAGTTCAGCGGCTCCTTTACAACAATGAAGAAATGCTGATTCCCGACCAGGTCAGATGGATGACGGACCACAAGACGGACAGAACGGCAGGAAACGCCTGTGTTTTTGTGGACGACATAAGTAAGCTGCACATTAAAGGAACATTTTGTCATTTTGGGAAATATGCATATTGATTTTCTAGCCAACAGTTAGATAAGAAGATTGTTACCACTGTAAATATGTAGCTGCAGCCAGCTTCAGTAGTGTCAAAGATGAAGCCTACACATGTTTTCCAGACTCATATAACCTGTGACACCACTGATCAATGCAGATTTATTTATACAAGAATTAGTCTTCGTAGTTGATTATAGCAGCTGAAGTCTGGGAGACACTGACAGCAGACCAAGAGAAGGATCCACATTCCTGACTTGTTTCTGATCTCAGGACAGGACTCTTCCCGGAGAGTGGACGTGAACCGAACCACACCAAGCCAGCAGCATCACACAACCAGTCTGATGTGAGGAAGCTCCAGCACCACTGCAGTCCACTCAACACACTGAACCACCTTCAGCTCCACACTGTACACACTGGACTGATCTCATGTTTATATCAGTCAATAAAACAAAAACTCAGCCATGTAACATGATCCTGTGTTCAGTCTCATACTGATGTTGGTTGACATGAATCTTCTTCAGTAGTAAATCAGTTGAAGGTTATATAAAACACCATAATTTGTATTTTTGCAGAGACTCAGACTGAGTGTTGCTGTAGTTCAGAGGCTCCTTTACACCTTTACAACAATGAAGATATGCTGATTCCCGACCAGGTCAGATGGATGACGGACCACAAGACGGACAGAACGGCAGGAAACGCCTGTGTTTTTGTGGACGACATAAGTAAGCTGCACATTAAAGGAACATTTTGTCATTTTGGGAAATATGCATATTGATTTTCTAGCCAACAGTTAGATAAGAAGATTGTTACCACTGTAAATATGTAGCTGCAGCCAGCTTCATTAGTGTCAAAGATGAAGCCTACACATGTTTTCCAGACTCATATAACCTGTGACACCACTGATCAATGCAGATTTATTTATACATGAATTAGTCTTCGTAGTTGATTATAGCAGCTGAAGTCTGGGAGACACTGACAGCAGACCAAGAGAAGGATGCACATTCCTGACTTGTTTCTGATCTCAGGACAGGACTCTTCCCGGAGAGTGGACGTGAACCGAACCACACCAAGCCAGCAGCATCACACAACCAGTCTGATGTGAGGAAGCTCCAGCACCACAGCAGTCCACTCAACACACTGAACCACCTTCAGCTCCACACTGTACACACTGGACTGATCTCATGTTTATATCAATCAACAAAACAAAAACTCAGCCATGTAACATGATCCGATGTTCAGTCTCATACTGATGTTGGTTAACATGAATCTTCTTCAGTCATAAATCAGTTGAAGGTTGTATAAAACACCATTATTTATTTGTATTTTTGCAGAGACTCAGACTGAGTGTTGCTGTAGTTCAGCAGCTCCTTTACACCTTTACAACAATGAAGAAATGCTGATTCCCGACCAGGTCAGATGGATGACGGACCACAAGACGGACAGAACGGCAGGAAACACCTGTGTTTTCGTGGCCGACATAAGTAAGCTGCACTCTAAAGGAACATTTTGTCATTTTGGGAAATATGCATATTGATTTTCTAGCCAACAGTTAGATAAGAAGATTGTTACCACTGTAAATATGTAGCTGCAGCCAGCTTCAGTAGTGTCAAAGATGAAGCCTACACGTGTTTTCCAGACTCATATAACCTGTGACACCACTGATCAATGCAGATTTATTTATACATGAATTAGTCTTCGTAGTTGATTATTATAGCTGAAGTCTGGGAGACACTGACAGCAGACCAAGAGAAGGATCCACATTCCTGACTTGTTTCTGATCTCACAGGACAGGACTCTTCCCAGAGAGTGGACGACAACCGAACCACACCAAGCCAGCAGCATCACACAACCAGTCTGATGTGAGGAAGCTCCAGCACCACAGCAGTCCACTCAACACACTGAACCGCCTTCAGCTCCACACTTTACACACTTGACTGATCTCATGTTTATATTAGTCAAAATAACAAAAACTCAGCCATGTAACATGATCCTGTGTTCAGTCTCATACTGATGTTGGTTAACATGAATCTTCTTCAGTCATAAATCAGTTGAAGGTTATATAAAACACCATTATTCATTTGCATTTTTACAGAGACTCAGACTGAGTGTTGCTGTAGTTCAGTGGCTCCTTTACAACAATGAAGAAATGCTGATTCCCGACCAGGTCAGATGGATGACGGACCACAAGACGGACAGAACGGACGGAAACGCCTGTGTTTTCGTGGACTAGCTAAGTGAGCTGCACATTAAAGGAACATTTTGTCATTTTGGGAAATATGCATATTGATTATCTAGCCAACAGTTGGATAAGAAGATTGTCACCACTGTAAATATGTAGCTGCAGCCAGCTTCAGTAGTGTCAAAGATGAAGCCTACACATGTTTTCCAGACTCATATAACCTGTGACACCACTGATCAATGCAGATTTATTTATACATGAATTAGTCTTCGTAGTTGATTATTATAGCTGAAGTCTGGGAGACACTGACAGCAGACCAAGAGAAGGATCCACATTCCTGACTTGTTTCTGATCTCACAGGACAGGACTCTTCCCAGAGAGTGGACGTGAACCGACCCACACCAAGCCAGCATCATCACACAACCAGTCTGATGTGAGGAAGCTCCAGCACCACAGCAGTCCACTCAACACACTGAACCGCCTTCAGCTCCACACTGTACACACTGGACTGATCTCATGTTTATATTAGTCAAAATAACAACAACTCAGCCATGTAACATGATCCTGTGTTCAGTCTCATACTGATGTTACTTAACATGAATCTTCTTCAGTCATAAATCAGTTGAAGTTTATATAAAACACCATTATTTATTTGTATTTTTGCAGAGACTCAGACTGAGTGTTGCTGTATTTCAGCGGCTCTTTTACAACAATGAAGATATGCTGATTCCCGACCAGGTCAGATGGATGACGGACCACAAGACGGACAGAACGGACGGAAACGCCTGTGTTTTCGTGGACTAGCTAAGTGAGCTGCACATTAAAGGAACATTTTGTCATTTTGGGAAAAATGCATATTGATTTTTTAGCCAACAGTTAGACAAGAAGATTGTAACCACTGTAAATATGTAGCTGCAGCCAGCTTCAGTAGTGTCAAAGATGAAGCCTACACATGTTTTCCAGACTCATATAACCTGTGACACCACTGATCAATGCAGATTTATTTATACATGAATTAGTCTTCGTAGTTGATTATTATAGCTGAAGTCTGGGAGACACTGACAGCAGACCAAGAGAAGGATCCACATTCCTGACTTGTTTCTGATCTCACAGGACAGGACTCTTCCCGGAGAGTGGACGACAACCGAACCACACCAAGCCAGCAGCATCACACAACCAGTCTGATGTGAGGAAGCTCCAGCACCACAGCAGTCCACTCAACACACTGAACCACCTTCAGCTCCACACTGTACACACTGGACTGATCTCATGTTTATATCAATCAACAAAACAAAAACTCAGCCATGTAACATGATCCTGTGTTCAGTCTCATACTGATGTTGGTTAACATCAATCTTCTTCAGTCATAAATCAGTTGAAGGTTATATAAAACACCATTATTCATTTGCATTTTTACAGAGACTCAGACTGAGTGTTGCTGTAGTTCAGCGGCTCCTTTACAACAATGAAGAAATGCTGATTCCCGACCAGGTCAGATGGATGACGGACCACAAGACAGACAGAACGGCAGTAAACGCCTGTGTTTACGTGGCCGACGTAAGTAAGCTGCACTTTAAAGGAACATTTTGTCATTTTGGGAAATATGCATATTGATTTCCTAGCCAACAGTTGGATAAGAAGATTGTCACCACTGTAAATATGTAGCTGCAGCCAGCTTCAGTAGTGTCAAAGATGAAGCCTACACATGTTTTCCAGACTCATATAACCTGTGACACCACTGATCAATGCAGATTTATTTATACATGAATTAGTCTTCGTAGTTGATTATTATAGCTGAAGTCTGGGAGACACTGACAGCAGACCAAGAGAAGGATCCACATTCCTGACTTGTTTCTGATCTCACAGGACAGGACTCTTCCCGGAGAGTGGACGACAACCGAACCACACCAAGCCAGCAGCATCACACAACCAGTCTGATGTGAGGAAGCTCCAGCACCACAGCAGTCCACTCAACACACTGAACCGCCTTCAGCTCCACACTGTACACACTTGACTGATCTCATGTTTATATTAGTCAAAATAACAAAAACTCAGCCATGTAACATGATCCTGTGTTCAGTCTCATACTGATGTTGGTTAACATGAATCTTCTTCAGTCATAAATCAGTTGAAGGTTATATAAAACACCATTATTCATTTGCATTTTTACAGAGACTCAGACTGAGTGTTGCTGTAGTTCAGTGGTTCCTTTACACCAATGAAGAAATGCTGATTCCCGACCAGGTCAGATGGATGACGGACCACAAGACGGACAGACCGGACGGAAACGCCTGTGTTTTCGTGGACTAGCTAAGTGAGCTGCACATTAAAGGAACATTTTGTCATTTTGGGAAATATGCATATTGATTTCCTAGCCAACAGTTGGATAAGAAGATTGTTACCACTGTAAATATGTAGCTGCAGCCAGCTTCAGTAGTGTCAAAGATGAAGCCTACACATGTTTTCCAGACTCATATAACCTGTGACAACACTGATCAATGCAGATTTATTTCGACTTGAATTAGTCTTCGTAGTTGATTATTATAGCTGAAGTCTGGGAGACACTGACAGCAGACCAAGGGAAGGATCCACATTCCTGACTTGTTTCTGATCTCACAGGACAGGACTCTTCCCGGAGAGTGGACGTGAACCGAACCACACCAAGCCAGCAGCATCACACAACCAGTCTGATGTGAGGAAGCTCCAGCACCACAGCAGTCCACTCAACACACTCAACCGCCTTCAGCTCCACACTTTACACACTGAACTGATCTCATGTTTATAATAGTCAAATTAACAAAAACTCAGCCATGTAACATGATCCTGTGTTCAGTCTCATACTGATGTTACTTAACATGAATCTTCTTCAGTCATAAATCAGTTGAAGTTTATATAAAACACCATTATTTATTTGTATTTTTGCAGAGACTCAGACTGAGTGTTGCTGTAGTTCAGCGGCTCCTTTACAACAATGAAGAAATGCTGATTCCCGACCAGGTCAGATGGATGACGGACCACAAGACAGACAGAACGGCAGGAAACGCCTGTGTTTACGTGGCCGACGTAAGTAAGCTGCACTTTAAAGGAACATTTTGTCATTTTGGGAAATATGCATATTGATTTTTTTAGCCAACAGTTAAACAAGAAGATTTTTACCTCTGCAAATATGTAGCTGCAGCCAGCTTCAGTAGTGTCAAAGATGAAGCCTACACATGTTTTCCAGACTCATATAACCTGTGACAACACTGATCAATGCAGATTTATTTCGACATGAATTAGTCTTCGTAGTTGATTATTATAGCTGAAGTCTGGGAGACACTGACAGCAGACCAAGAGAAGGATCCACATTCCTGACTTGTTTCTGATCTCACAGGACAGGACTCTTCCCAGAGAGTGAACGACAACCGAACCACACCAAGCCAGCAGCACCACACAACCAGTCTGATGTGAGGAAGCTCCAGCACCACACACAGCAGTCCACTCAACACACTGAACCTCCTTCAGCTCCACACTGTACACACTGGACTGATCTCATGTTTATATTAGTCAAAATAACAAAAACTCAGCCATGTAACATGATCCTGTGTTCAGTCTCATACTGATGTTGGTTAACATGAATCTTCTTCAGTAGTAAATCAGTTGAAGGTTATATAAAACACTATTATTTATTTATATTTTTACAGAGACTCAGACTGAGTGTTGCTGTAGTTCAGAAGCTCCTTTACACCTTTACAACAATGAAGAAATGCTGATTCCCGACCAGGTCAGATGGATGACGGACCACAAGACGGACAGAACGGCAGGAAACGCCTGTGTTTTTGTGGCCGACATAAGTAAGCTGCACTCTAAAGGAACATTTTGTCATTTTGGGAAATATGCATATTGATTTTCTAGCCAACAGTTAGATAAGAAGATTGTTACCACTGTAAATATGTAGCTGCAGCCAGCTTCAGTAGTGTCAAAGATGAAGCCTACACGTGTTTTCCAGACTCATATAACCTGTGACACCACTGATCAATGCAGATTTATTTATACATGAATTAGTCTTCGTAGTTGATTATAGCAGCTGAAGTCTGGGAGACACTGACAGCAGACCAAGAGAAGGATCCACATTCCTGACTTGTTTCTGATCTCACAGGACAGGACTCTTCCCAGAGAGTGGACGACAACCGAACCACACCAAGCCAGCAGCATCACACAACCAGTCTGATGTGAGGAAGCTCCAGCACCACAGCAGTCCACTCAACACACTGAACCACCTTCAGCTCCACACTGTACACACTGAACTGATGTCATGTTTATATTAGTCAAAATAACAACAACTCAGCCATGTAACATGATCCTGTGTTCAGTCTCATACTGATGTTGGTTAACATGAATCTTCTTCAGTAGTAAATCAGTTGAAGGTTATATAAAACACCATTATTTATTTGTATTTTTGCAGAGACTCGTTCTGAGTGTTGCTGTATTTCAGCGGCTCTTTTACAACAATGAAGATATGCTGATTCCCGACCAGGTCAGATGGATGACGGACCACAAGACGGACAGAACGGACGGAAACGCCTGTGTTTTCGTGGACTAGCTAAGTGAGCTGCACATTAAAGGAACATTTTGTCATTTTGGGAAAAATGCATATTGATTTTTTAGCCAACAGTTAGACAAGAAGATTGTAACCACTGTAAATATGTAGCTGCAGCCAGCTTCAGTAGTGTCAAAGATGAAGCCTACACATGTTTTCCAGACTCATATAACCTGTGACACCACTGATCAATGCAGATTTATTTATACATGAATTAGTCTTCGTAGTTGATTATTATAGCTGAAGTCTGGGAGACACTGACAGCAGACCAAGAGAAGGATCCACATTCCTGACTTGTTTCTGATCTCACAGGACAGGACTCTTCCCGGAGAGTGGACGACAACCGAACCACACCAAGCCAGCAGCATCACACAACCAGTCTGATGTGAGGAAGCTCCAGCACCACAGCAGTCCACTCAACACACTGAACCTCCTTCAGCTCCACACTTTACACACTGGACTGATCTCATGTTTATATCAATCAACAAAACAAAAACTCAGCCATGTAACATGATCCTGTGTTCAGTCTCATACTGATGTTGGTTAACATCAATCTTCTTCAGTCATAAATCAGTTGAAGGTTATATAAAACACCATTATTCATTTGCATTTTTACAGAGACTCAGACTGAGTGTTGCTGTAGTTCAGCGGCTCCTTTACAACAATGAAGAAATGCTGATTCCCGACCAGGTCAGATGGATGACGGACCACAAGACGGACAGAACGGCAGGAAACGCCTGTGTTTTTGTGGACGACATAAGTAAGCTGCACATTAAAGGAACATTTTGTCATTTTGGGAAATATGCATATTGATTTTCTAGCCAACAGTTAGATAAGAAGATTGTTACCACTGTAAATATGTAGCTGCAGCCAGCTTCATTAGTGTCAAAGATGAAGCCTACACATGTTTTCCAGACTCATATAACCTGTGACACCACTGATCAATGCAGATTTATTTATACATGAATTAGTCTTCGTAGTTGATTATAGCAGCTGAAGTCTGGGAGACACTGACAGCAGACCAAGAGAAGGATGCACATTCCTGACTTGTTTCTGATCTCAGGACAGGACTCTTCCCGGAGAGTGGACGTGAACCGAACCACACCAAGCCAGCAGCATCACACAACCAGTCTGATGTGAGGAAGCTCCAGCACCACAGCAGTCCACTCAACACACTGAACCACCTTCAGCTCCACACTGTACACACTGGACTGATCTCATGTTTATATCAATCAACAAAACAAAAACTCAGCCATGTAACATGATCCGATGTTCAGTCTCATACTGATGTTGGTTCACATGAATCTTCTTCAGTCATAAATCAGTTGAAGGTTGTATAAAACACCATTATTTATTTGTATTTTTGCAGAGACTCAGACTGAGTGTTGCTGTAGTTCAGCAGCTCCTTTACACCTTTACAACAATGAAGAAATGCTGATTCCCGACCAGGTCAGATGGATGACGGACCACAAGACGGACAGAACGGCAGGAAACACCTGTGTTTTCGTGGCCGACATAAGTAAGCTGCACTCTAAAGGAACATTTTGTCATTTTGGGAAATATGCATATTGATTTTCTAGCCAACAGTTAGATAAGAAGATTGTTACCACTGTAAATATGTAGCTGCAGCCAGCTTCAGTAGTGTCAAAGATGAAGCCTACACATGTTTTCCAGACTCATATAACCTGTGACACCACTGATCAATGCAGATTTATTTATACATGAATTAGTCTTCGTAGTTGATTATTATAGCTGAAGTCTGGGAGACACTGACAGCAGACCAAGAGAAGGATCCACATTCCTGACTTGTTTCTGATCTCACAGGACAGGACTCTTCCCAGAGAGTGGACGTGAACCGACCCACACCAAGCCAGCATCATCACACAACCAGTCTGATGTGAGGAAGCTCCAGCACCACAGCAGTCCACTCAACACACTGAACCGCCTTCAGCTCCACACTGTACACACTGGACTGATCTCATGTTTATATTAGTCAAAATAACAACAACTCAGCCATGTAACATGATCCTGTGTTCAGTCTCATACTGATGTTACTTAACATGAATCTTCTTCAGTCATAAATCAGTTGAAGTTTATATAAAACACCATTATTTATTTGTATTTTTGCAGAGACTCGTTCTGAGTGTTGCTGTATTTCAGCGGCTCTTTTACAACAATGAAGATATGCTGATTCCCGACCAGGTCAGATGGATGACGGACCACAAGACGGACAGAACGGACGGAAACGCCTGTGTTTTCGTGGACTAGCTAAGTGAGCTGCACATTAAAGGAACATTTTGTCATTTTGGGAAAAATGCATATTGATTTTTTAGCCAACAGTTAGACAAGAAGATTGTAACCACTGTAAATATGTAGCTGCAGCCAGCTTCAGTAGTGTCAAAGGTGAAGCCTACACATGTTTTCCAGACTCATATAACCTGTGACACCACTGATCAATGCAGATTTATTTATACATGAATTAGTCTTCGTAGTTGATTATTATAGCTGAAGTCTGGGAGACACTGACAGCAGACCAAGAGAAGGATCCACATTCCTGACTTGTTTCTGATCTCACAGGACAGGACTCTTCCCGGAGAGTGGACGACAACCGAACCACACCAAGCCAGCAGCATCACACAACCAGTCTGATGTGAGGAAGCTCCAGCACCACAGCAGTCCACTCAACACACTGAACCACCTTCAGCTCCACACTGTACACACTGAACTGATCTCATGTTTATATCAGTCAACTAAACAAAAACTCAGCCATGTAACATGATCCTGTGTTCAGTCTCATACTGATGTTGGTTAACATCAATCTTCTTCAGTCATAAATCAGTTGAAGGTTATATAAAACACCATTATTCATTTGCATTTTTACAGAGACTCAGACTGAGTGTTGCTGTAGTTCAGCGGCTCCTTTACAACAATGAAGAAATGCTGATTCCCGACCAGGTCAGATGGATGACGGACCACAAGACAGACAGAACGGCAGTAAACGCCTGTGTTTACGTGGCCGACGTAAGTAAGCTGCACTTTAAAGGAACATTTTGTCATTTTGGGAAATATGCATATTGATTTCCTAGCCAACAGTTGGATAAGAAGATTGTCACCACTGTAAATATGTAGCTGCAGCCAGCTTCAGTAGTGTCAAAGATGAAGCCTACACATGTTTTCCAGACTCATATAACATGTGACACCACTGATCAATGCAGATTTATTTATACATGAATTAGTCTTCGTAGTTGATTATTATAGCTGAAGTCTGGGAGACACTGACAGCAGACCAAGAGAAGGATCCACATTCCTGACTTGTTTCTGATCTCACAGGACAGGACTCTTCCCGGAGAGTGGACGACAACCGAACCACACCAAGCCAGCAGCATCACACAACCAGTCTGATGTGAGGAAGCTCCAGCACCACAGCAGTCCACTCAACACACTGAACCGCCTTCAGCTCCACACTGTACACACTTGACTGATCTCATGTTTATATTAGTCAAAATAACAAAAACTCAGCCATGTAACATGATCCTGTGTTCAGTCTCATACTGATGTTGGTTAACATGAATCTTCTTCAGTCATAAATCAGTTGAAGGTTATATAAAACACCATTATTCATTTGCATTTTTACAGAGACTCAGACTGAGTGTTGCTGTAGTTCAGAAGCTCCTTTACACCTTTACAACAATGAAGAAATGCTGATTCCCGACCAGTTCAGATGGATGACGGACCACAAGACGGACAGAACGGCAGGAAACGCCTGTGTTTACGTGGCCGACATAAGTAAGCTGCACTCTAAAGGAACATTTTGTCATTTTGGGAAATATGCATATTGATTTTCTAGCCAACAGTTAGATAAGAAGATTGTTACCACTGTAAATATGTAGCTGCAGCCAGCTTCAGTAGTGTCAAAGATGAAGCCTACACGTGTTTTCCAGACTCATATAACCTGTGACACCACTGATCAATGCAGATTTATTTCGACATGAATTAGTCTTCGTAGTTGATTATTATAGCTGAAGTCTGGGAGACACTGACAGCAGACCAAGAGAAGGATCCACATTCCTGACTTGTTTCTGATCTCACAGGACAGGACTCTTCCCGGATAATGGACGACAACCGAACCACACCAAGCCAGCAGCATCACACAACCAGTCTGATGTGAGGAAGCTCCAGCATCACAGCAGTCCACTCAACACACTGAACCTCCTTCAGCTCCACACTTTACACACTTGACTGATCTCATGTTTATATTAGTCAAAATAACAAAAACTCAGCCATGTAACATGATCCTGTGTTCAGTCTCATACTGATGTTGGTTAACATCAATCTTCTTCAGTCATAAATCAGTTGAAGGTTATATAAAACACCATTATTCATTTGAATTTTTACAGAGACTCAGACTGAGTGTTGCTGTAGTTCAGCGGCTCCTTTACAACAATGAAGAAATGCTGATTCCCGACCAGGTCAGATGGATGACGGACCACAAGACAGACAGAACGGCAGTAAACGCCTGTGTTTACGTGGCCGACGTAAGTAAGCTGCACTTTAAAGGAACATTTTGTCATTTTGGGAAATATGCATATTGATTTTTTTAGCCAACAGTTAAACAATAAGATTTTTACCTCTGCAAATATGTAGCTGCAGCCAGCTTCAGTAGTGTCAAAGATGAAGCCTACACATGTTTTCCAGACTCATATAACCTGTGACAACACTGATCAATGCAGATTTATTTCGACATGAATTAGTCTTCGTAGTTGATTATTGTAGCTGAAGTCTGGGAGACACTGACAGCAGACCAAGAGAAGGATCCACATTCCTGACTTGTTTCTGATCTCACAGGACAGGACTCTTCCCAGAGAGTGAACGACAACCGAACCACACCAAGCCAGCAGCATCACACAACCAGTCTGATGTGAGGAAGCTCCAGCACCACAGCAGTCCACTCAACACACTGAACCTCCTTCAGCTCCACAATTTACACACTGGACTGATCTCATGTTTATATTAGTCAAAATAACAAAAACTCAGCCATGTAACATGATCCTGTGTTCAGTCTCATACTGATGTTGGTTAACATGAATCTTCTTCAGTAGTAAATCAGTTGAAGGTTATATAAAACACCATTATTTATTTGTATTTTTGCAGAGACTCGGACTGAGTGTTGCTGTATTTCAGTGGCTCTTTTACAACAATGAAGATATGCTGATTCCCGACCAGGTCAGATGGATGACGGACCACAAGACGGACAGAACGGCAGGAAACGCCTGTGTTTTTGTGGACGACATAAGTAAGCTGCACATTAAAGGAACATTTTGTCATTTTGGGAAATATGCATATTGATTCTCTAGCCAACAGTTAGATAAGAAGATTGTTACCACTGTAAATATGTAGCTGCAGCCAGCTTCAGTAGTGTCAAAGATGAAGCCTACACATGTTTTCCAGACTCATATAACCTGTGACACCACTGATCAATGCAGATTTATTTATACAAGAATTAGTCTTCGTAGTTGATTATAGCAGCTGAAGTCTGGGAGACACTGACAGCAGACCAAGAGAAGGATCCACATTCCTGACTTGTTTCTGATCTCAGGACAGGACTCTTCCCGGAGAGTGGACGTGAACCGAACCACACCAAGCCAGCAGCATCACACAACCAGTCTGATGTGAGGAAGCTCCAGCACCACTGCAGTCCACTCAACACACTGAACCACCTTCAGCTCCACACTGTACACACTGGACTGATCTCATGTTTATATCAGTCAATAAAACAAAAACTCAGCCATGTAACATGATCCTGTGTTCAGTCTCATACTGATGTTGGTTGACATGAATCTTCTTCAGTAGTAAATCAGTTGAAGGTTATATAAAACACCATAATTTGTATTTTTGCAGAGACTCAGACTGAGTGTTGCTGTAGTTCAGTGGCTCCTTTACAACAATGAAGAAATGCTGACTCCCGACCAGGTCAGATGGATGACGGACCACAAGACAGACAGAACGGCAGTAAACGCCTGTGTTTACGTGGCCGACGTAAGTAAGCTGCACTTTAAAGGAACATTTTGTCATTTTGGGAAATATGCATATTGATTTTTTTAGCCAACAGTTAAACAAGAAGATTTTTACCTCTGCAAATATGTAGCTGCAGCCAGCTTCAGTAGTGTCAAAGATGAAGCCTACACATGTTTTCCAGACTCATATAACCTGTGACAACACTGATCAATGCAGATTTATTTCGACTTGAATTAGTCTTCGTAGTTGATTATTATAGCTGAAGTCTGGGAGACACTGACAACAGACCAAGAGAAGGATCCACATTCCTGACTTCTTTCTGATGTCACAGGACAGGACTCTTCCCGGAGAGTGGACGACAACCGAACCACACCAAGCCAGCAGCATCACACAACCAGTCTGATGTGAGGAAGCTCCAGCACCACAGCAGTCCACTCAACACACTGAACCACCTTCAGCTCCACACTGTACACACTGGACTGATCTCATGTTTATATCAATCAACAAAACAAAAACTCAGCCATGTAACATGATCCTGTGTTCAGTCTCATACTGATGTTGGTTAACATGAATCTTCTTCAGTAGTAAATCAGTTGAAGGTTATATAAAACACCATAATTTGTATTTTTGCAGAGACTCAGACTGAGTGTTGCTGTAGTTCAGAAGCTCCTTTACACCTTTACAACAATGAAGAAATGCTGATTCCCGACCAGGTCAGATGGATGACGGACCACAAGACGGACAGAACGGCAGGAAACGCCTGTGTTTTTGTGGCCGACATAAGTAAGCTGCACTCTAAAGGAACATTTTGTCATTTTGGGAAAAATGCATATTGATTTTTTAGCCAACAGTTAGACAAGAAGATTGTAACCACTGTAAATATGTAGCTGCAGCCAGCTTCAGTAGTGTCAAAGATGAAGCCTACACGTTTTGCAGACTCATATAACCTGTGACACCACTGATCAATGCAGATTTATTTATACATGAATTAGTCTTCGTAGTTGATTATAGCAGCTGAAGTCTGGGAGACACTGACAGCAGACCAAGAGAAGGATCCACATTCCTGACTTGTTTCTGATCTCACAGGACAGGACTCTTCCCAGAGAGTGGACGACAACCGAACCACACCAAGCCAGCAGCATCACACAACCAGTCTGATGTGAGGAAGCTCCAGCACCACAGCAGTCCACTCAACACACTGAACCGCCTTCAGCTCCACACTTTACACACTGGACTGATCTCATGTTTATATTAGTCAAAATAAAAACAACTCAGCCATGTAACATGATCCAGTGTTCAGTCTCATACTGATGTTAGTTAACATGAATCTTCTTCAGTCATAAATCAATTGAAGTTTATATAAAACACCATTATTTATTTGTATTTTTGCAGAGACTCAGACTGAGTGTTGCTGTAGTTCAGAGGCTCCTTTACACCTTTACAACAATGAAGATATGCTGATTCCCGACCAGGTCAGATTGATGACGGACCACAAGACGGACAGAACGGACGGAAACGCCTGTGTTTTCGTGGACTAGCTAAGTAAGCTGCACCTTAAAGGAACATTTTGTCATTTTGGGAAATATGCATATTGATTTCCTAGCCAACAGTTGGATAAGAAGATTGTCACCACTGCAAATATGTAGCTGCAGCCAGCTTCAGTAGTGTCAAAGATGAAGCCTACACATGTTTTCCAGACTCATATAACCTGTGACACCACTGATCAATGCAGATTTATTTATACATGAATTAGTCTTCGTAGTTGATTATTATAGCTGAAGTCTGGGAGACACTGACAGCAGACCAAGAGAAGGATCCACATTCCTGACTTGTTTCTGATCTCACAGGACAGGACTCTTCCCAGAGAGTGGATGACAACTGAACCACACCAAGCCAGCAGCATCACACAACCAGTCTGATGTGAGGAAGCTCCAGCATAACAGCAGTCCACTCAACACACTGAACCGCCTTCAGCTCCACACTTTGCACACTGGACTGATCTCATGTTTATATTAGTCAAAATAACAAAAACTCAGCCATGTAACATGATCCTGTGTTCAGTCTCATACTGATGTTGGTTAACATCAATCTTCTTCAGTCATAAATCAGTTGAAGGTTATATAAAACACCATTATTTATTTGTATTTTTACAGAGACTCAGACTGAGTGTTGCTGTAGTTCAGTGGCTCCTTTACAACAATGAAGAAATGCTGATTCCCGACCAGGTCAGATGGATGACGGACCACAAGACAGACAGAACGGCAGTAAACGCCTGTGTTTACGTGGCCGACGTAAGTAAGCTGCACTTTAAAGGAACATTTTGTCATTTTGGGAAATATGCATATTGATTTTTTTAGCCAACAGTTAAACAAGAAGATTTTTACCTCTGCAAATATGTAGCTGCAGCCAGCTTCAGTAGTGTCAAAGATGAAGCCTACACATGTTTTCCAGACTCGTATAACCTGTGACAACACTGATCAATGCAGATTTATTTCGACTTGAATTAGTCTTCGTAGTTGATTATTATAGCTGAAGTCTGGGAGACACTGACAGCAGACCAAGGGAAGGATCCACATTCCTGACTTGTTTCTGATCTCACAGGACAGGACTCTTCCCGGAGAGTGGACGTGAACCGAACCACACCAAGCCAGCAGCATCACACAACCAGTCTGATGTGAGGAAGCTCCAGCACCACAGCAGTCCACTCAACACACTCAACCGCCTTCAGCTCCACACTTTACACACTGGACTGATCTCATGTTTATAATAGTCAAATTAACAAAAACTCAGCCATGTAACATGATCCGTTGTTCAGTCTCATACTGATGTTGGTTAACATGAATCTTCTTCAGTCATAAATCAGTTGAAGGTTATATAAAACACCATTATTTATTTGTATTTTTGCAGAGACTCAGACTGAGTGTTGCTGTAGTTCAGAAGCTCCTTTACACCTTTACAACAATGAAGAAATGCTGATTCCCGACCAGGTCAGATGGATGACGGACCACAAGACGGACAGAACGGCAGGGAACGCCTGTGTTTACGTGGCCGACATAAGTAAGCTGCACTCTAAAGGAACATTTTGTCATTTTGGGAAATATGCATATTGATTTTCTAGCCAACAGTTAGATAAGAAGATTGTTACCACTGTAAATATGTAGCTGCAGCCAGCTTCAGTAGTGTCAAAGATGAAGCCTACACGTGTTTTCCAGACTCATATAACCTGTGACACCACTGATCAATGCAGATTTATTTCGACATGAATTAGTCTTCGTAGTTGATTTATTATAGCTGAAGTCTGGGAGACACTGACAGCAGACCAAGAGAAGGATCCACATTCCTGACTTGTTTCTGATCTCACAGGACAGGACTCTTCCCGGAGAATGGACGACAACCGAACCACACCAAGCCAGCAGCATCACACAACCAGTCTGATGTGAGGAAGCTCCAGCATCACAGCAGTCCACTCAACACACTGAACCTCCTTCAGCTCCACACTTTACACACTTGACTGATCTCATGTTTATATTAGTCAAAATAACAAAAACTCAGCCATGTAACATGATCCTGTGTTCAGTCTCATACTGATGTTGGTTAACATGAATCTTCTTCAGTCATAAATCAGTTGAAGGTTATATAAAACACCATTATTCATTTGCATTTTTACAGAGACTCAGACTGAGTGTTGCTGTATTTCAGTGGCTCTTTTACAACAATGAAGAAATGCTGATTCCCGACCAGGTCAGATGGATGACGGACCACAAGACGGACAGAACGGCAGGAAACGCCTGTGTTTTTGTGGACGACATAAGTAAGCTGCACATTAAAGGAACATTTTGTCATTTTGGGAAATATGCATATTGATTTTCTAGCCAACAGTTAGATAAGAAGATTGTTACCACTGTAAATATGTAGCTGCAGCCAGCTTCATTAGTGTCAAAGATGAAGCCTACACATGTTTTCCAGACTCATATAACCTGTGACACCACTGATCAATGCAGATTTATTTATACATGAATTAGTCTTCGTAGTTGATTATAGCAGCTGAAGTCTGGGAGACACTGACAGCAGACCAAGAGAAGGATCCACATTCCTGACTTGTTTCTGATCTCACAGGACAGGACTCTTCCCGGAGAGTGGACGACAACCGAACCACACCAAGCCAGCAGCATCACACAACCAGTCTGATGTGAGGAAGCTCCAGCACCACAGCAGTCCACTCAACACACTGAACCACCTTCAGCTCCACACTGTACACACTGGACTGATCTCATGTTTATATCAATCAACAAAACAAAAACTCAGCCATGTAACATGATCCTGTGTTCAGTCTCATACTGATGTTGGTTAACATGAATCTTCTTCAGTAGTAAATCAGTTGAAGGTTATATAAAACACCATAATTTGTATTTTTGCAGAGACTCAGACTGAGTGTTGCTGTAGTTCAGAAGCTCCTTTACACCTTTACAACAATGAAGAAATGCTGATTCCCGACCAGGTCAGATGGATGACGGACCACAAGACGGAAAGAACGGCAGGAAACGCCTGTGTTTTTGTGGCCGACATAAGTAAGCTGCACTCTAAAGGAACATTTTTTCATTTTGGGAAATATGCATATTGATTTTCTAGCCAACAGTTAGACAAGAAGATTGTAACCACTGTAAATATGTAGCTGCAGCCAGCTTCAGTAGTGTCAAAGATGAAGCCTACACGTTTTGCAGACTCATATAACCTGTGACACCACTGATCAATGCAGATTTATTTATACATGAATTAGTCTTCGTAGTTGATTATTATAGCTGAAGTCTGGGAGACACTGACAGCAGACCAAGAGAAGGATCCACATTCCTGACTTGTTTCTGATCTCACAGGACAGGACTCTTCCCGGAGAGTGGACGACAACCGAACCACACCAAGCCAGCAGCATCACACAACCAGTCTGATGTGAGGAAGCTCCAGCATCATAACAGTCCACTCAACACACTGAACCTCCTTCAGCTTCACACTTTACACACTGGACTGATCTCATGTTTATATTAGTCAAAATAACAAAAACTCAGCCATGTAACATGATCCTGTGTTCAGTCTCATACTGATGTTGGTTAACATGAATCTTCTTCAGTCATAAATCAGTTGAAGGTTATATAAAACACCATTATTCATTTGCATTTTTACAGAGACTCAGACTGAGTGTTGCTGTAGTTCAGAATCTCCTTTACACCTTTACAACAATGAAGAAATGCTGATTCCCGACCAGGTCAGATGGATGACGGACCACAAGACAGACTGAACGGCAGTAAACGCCTGTGTTTACGTGGCCGACGTAAGTAAGCTGCACTTTAAAGGAACATTTTGTCATTTTGGGAAATATGCATATTGATTTTTTTTAGCCAACAGTTAAACAAGAAGATTTTTACCTCTGCAAATATGTAGCTGCAGCCAGCTTCAGTAGTGTCAAAGATGAAGCCTACACATGTTTTCCAGACTCATATAACCTGTGACAACACTGATCAATGCAGATTTATTTCGACTTGAATTAGTCTTCGTAGTTGATTATTATAGCTGAAGTCTGGGAGACACTGACAGCAGACCAAGAGAAGGATCCACATTCCTGACTTGTTTCTGATCTCACAGGACAGGACTCTTCCCAGAGAGTGGACGACAACCGAACCACACCAAACCAGCAGCATCACACAACCAGTCTGATGTGAGGAAGCTCCAGCACCACAGCAGTCCACTCAACACACTGAACCGCCTTCAGCTCCACACTTTACACACTGGACTGATCTCATGTTTATAATAGTCAAAATAACAAAAACTCAGCCATGTAACATGATCCTGTGTTCAGTCTCATACTGATGTTGGTTAACATGAATCTTCTTCAGTAGTAAATCAGTTGAAGGTTATATAAAACACCATTATTTATTTGTATTTTTGCAGAGACTCAGACTGAGTGTTGCTGTAGTTCAGTGGCTCCTTTACAACAATGAAGAAATGCTGATTCCCGACAAGGTCAGATGGATGACGGACCACAAGACGGACAGAACGGACGGAAACGCCTGTGTTTTCGTGGACTAGCTAAGTAAGCTGCACCTTAAAGGAACATTTTGTCATTTTGGGAAATATGCATATTGATTTCCTAGCCAACAGTTGGATAAGAAGATTGTCACCACTGCAAATATGTAGCTGCAGCCAGCTTCAGTAGTGTCAAAGATGAAGCCTACACATGTTTTCCAGACTCATATAACCTGTGACACCACTGATCAATGCAGATTTATTTATACATGAATTAGTCTTCGTAGTTGATTATTATAGCTGAAGTCTGGGAGACACTGACAGCAGACCAAGAGAAGGATCCACATTCCTGACTTGTTTCTGATCTCACAGGACAGGACTTTTCCCGGAGAGTGGACGACAACCGAACCACACCAAGCCAGCAGCATCACACAACCAGTCTGATGTGAGGAAGCTCCAGCATCACAACAGTCCACTCAACACACTGAACCTCCTTCAGCTCCACACTGTACACACTGGACTGATCTCATGTTTATATTAGTCAAAATAACAAAAACTCAGCCATGTAACATGATCCTGTGTTCAGTCTCATACTGATGTTGGTTAACATCAATCTTCTTCAGTCATAAATCAGTTGAAGGTTATATAAAACACCATTATTCATTTGCATTTTTACAGAGACTCAGACTGAGTGTTGCTGTAGTTCAGTGGCTCCTTTACAACAATGAAGAAATGCTGATTCCCGACCAGGTCAGATGGATGACGGACCACAAGACAGACTGAACGGCAGTAAACGCCTGTGTTTACGTGGCCGACGTAAGTAAGCTGCACTTTAAAGGAACATTTTGTCATTTTGGGAAATATGCATATTGATTTCCTAGCCAACAGTTGGATAAGAAGATTGTCACCACTGTAAATATGTAGCTGCAGCCAGCTTCAGTAGTGTCAAAGATGAAGCCTACACATGTTTTCCAGACTCATATAACCTGTGATACCACTGATCAATGCAGATTTAATTCGACATGAATTAGTCTTCGTAGTTGATTATTATAGCTGAAGTCTTGGAGACACTGACAGCAGACCAAGAGAAGGATCCACATTTCTGACTTGTTTCTGATCTCACAGGACAGGACTCTTCCCAGAGAGTGGACCTGAACCGAACCACACCAAGCCAGCAGCATCACACAACCAGTCTGATGTGAGGAAGCTCCAGCACCACAGCAGTCCACTCAACACACTGAACCACCTTCAGCTCCACACTTTACACACTGAACTGATGTCATGTTTATATTAGTCAAAATAACAAAAACTCAGCCATGTAACATGATCCTGTGTTCAGTCTCATACTGATGTTGGTTAACATGAATCTTCTTCAGTAGTAAATCAGTTGAAGGTTGTATAAAACACCATTATTTATTTGTATTTTTGCAGAGACTCAGACTGAGTGTTGCTGTAGTTCAGCAGCTCCTTTACAACAATGAAGAAATGCTGATTCCCGACCAGGTCAGATGGATGACGGACCACAAGACGGACAGAACGGCAGGAAACGCCTGTGTTTTCGTGGACTAGGTAAGTAAGCTGCACTCTAAAGGAACATTTTGTCATTTTGGGAAATATGCATATTGATTTTCTAGCCAACAGTTAGATAAGAAGATTGTTACCACTGTAAATATGTAGCTGCAGCCAGCTTCAGTAGTGTCAAAGATGAAGCCTACACATGTTTTCCAGACTCATATAACCTGTGACACCACTGATCAATGCAGATTTATTTATACATGAATTAGTCTTCGTAGTTGATTATTATAGCTGAAGTCTGGGAGACACTGACAGCAGACCAAGAGAAGGATCCACATTCCTGACTTGTTTCTGATCTCACAGGACAGGACTCTTCCCGGAGAGTGGACGACAACCGAACCACACCAAGCCAGCAGCATCACACAACCAGTCTGATGTGAGGAAGCTCCAGCACCACAGCAGTCCACTCAAAACACTGATCCACCTTCAGCTCCACACTTTACACACTGGATTGATCTCATGTTTATATTAGTCAAAATAACAAAAACTCAGCCATGTAACATGATCCTGTGTTCAGTCTCATACTGATGTTGGTTAACATGAATCTTCTTCAGTAGTAAATCAGTTGAAGGTTATATAAAACACCATTATTCATTTGCATTTTTACAGAGACTCAGACTGAGTGTTGCTGTAGTTCAGTGGCTCCTTTACAACAATGAAGAAATGCTGATTCCCGACCAGGTCAGATGGATGACGGACCACAAGACGGACAGAACGGACGGAAACGCCTGTGTTTTCGTGGACTAGCTAAGTGAGCTGCACATTAAAGGAACATTTTGTCATTTTGGGAAATATGCATATTGATTTCCTAGCCAACAGTTGGATAAGAAGATTGTTACCACTGTAAATATGTAGCTGCAGCCAGCTTCAGTAGTGTCAAAGATGAAGCCTACACATGTTTTCCAGACTCATATAACCTGTGATACCACTGATCAATGCAGATTTATTTCGACATGAATTAGTCTTCGTAGTTGATTATTATAGCTGAAGTCTGGGAGACACTGACAGCAGACCAAGAGAAGGATCCACATTCCTGACTTGTTTCTGATCTCACAGGACAGGACTCTTCCCGGAGAGAGTGGACCTGAACCGAACCACACCAAGCCAGCAGCATCACACAACCAGTCTGATGTGAGGAAGCTCCAGCACCACAGCAGTCCACTCAACACACTGAACCTCCTTCAGCTCCACACTTTACACACTGGACTGATCTCATGTTTATATTAGTCAAAATAACAAAAACTCAGCCATGTAACATGATCCTGTGTTCAGTCTCATACTGATGTTGGTTAACATGAATCTTCTTCAGTCATAAATCAGTTGAAGGTTATATAAAACACCATTATTCATTTGCATTTTTACAGAGACTCAGACTGAGTGTTGCTGTAGTTCAGTGGCTCCTTTACAACAATGAAGAAATGCTGATTCCCGACCAGGTCAGATGGATGACGGACCACAAGACAGACAGAACGGCAGTAAACGCCTGTGTTTACGTGGCCGACGTAAGTAAGCTGCACTTTAAAGGAACATTTTGTCATTTTGGGAAATATGCATATTGATTTTTTTAGCCAACAGTTAAACAAGAAGATTTTTACCTCTGCAAATATGTAGCTGCAGCCAGCTTCAGTAGTGTCAAAGATGAAGCCTACACATGTTTTCCAGACTCATATAACCTGTGACAACACTGATCAATGCAGATTTATTTTCGACTTGAATTAGTCTTCGTAGTTGATTATTATAGCTGAAGTCTGGGAGACACTGACAGCAGACCAAGGGAAGGATCCACATTCCTGACTTGTTTCTGATCTCACAGGACAGGACTCTTCCTGGAGAGTGGACGTGAACCGAACCACACCAAGCCAGCAGCATCACACAACCAGTCTGATGTGAGGAAGCTCCAGCACCACAGCAGTCCACTCAACACACTCAACCGCCTTCAGCTCCAAACTTTACAGACTGAACTGATCTCATGTTTATAATAGTCAAATTAACAAAAACTCAGCCATGTAACATGATCCGTTGTTCAGTCTCATACTGATGTTGGTTAACATGAATCTTCTTCAGTCATAAATCAGTTGAAGGTTATATAAAACACCATTATTCATTTGCATTTTTACAGAGACTCAGACTGAGTGTTGCTGTATTTCAGTGGCTCTTTTACAACAATGAAGATATGCTGATTCCCGACCAGGTCAGATGGATGACGGACCACAAGACGGACAGAACGGCAGGAAACGCCTGTGTTTTTGTGGACGACATAAGTAAGCTGCACATTAAAGGAACATTTTGTCATTTTGGGAAATATGCATATTGATTTTCTAGCCAACAGTTAGATAAGAAGATTGTTACCACTGTAAATATGTAGCTGCAGCCAGCTTCATTAGTGTAAAAGATGAAGCCTAGACATGTTTTCCAGACTCATATAACCTGTGACACCACTGATCAATGCAGATTTATTTATACATGAATTAGTCTTCGTAGTTGATTATAGCAGCTGAAGTCTGGGAGACACTGACAGCAGACCAAGAGAAGGATCCACATTCCTGACTTGTTTCTGATCTCACAGGACAGGACTCTTCCCGGAGAGTGGACGACAACCGAACCACACCAAGCCAGCAGCATCACACAACCAGTCTGATGTGAGGAAGCTCCAGCACCACAGCAGTCCACTCAACACACTGAACCACTTTCAGCTCCACACTGTACACACTGGACTGATCTCATGTTTATATCAATCAACAAAACAAAAACTCAGCCATGTAACATGATCCTGTGTTCAGTCTCATACTGATGTTGGTTAACATGAATCTTCTTCAGTAGTAAATCAGTTGAAGGTTATATAAAACACCATAATTTGTATTTTTGCAGAGACTCAGACTGAGTGTTGCTGTAGTTCAGAAGCTCCTTTACACCTTTACAACAATGAAGAAATGCTGATTCCCGACCAGGTCAGATGGATGACGGACCACAAGACGGACAGAACGGCAGGAAACGCCTGTGTTTTTGTGGCCGACATAAGTAAGCTGCACTCTAAAGGAACATTTTGTCATTTTGGGAAAAATGCATATTGATTTTTTAGCCAACAGTTAGATAAGAAGATTGTTACCACTGTAAATATGTAGCTGCAGCCAGCTTCAGTAGTGTCAAAGATGAAGCCTACACGTGTTTTCCAGACTCATATAACCTGTGACACCACTGATCAATGCAGATTTATTTATACATGAATTAGTCTTCGTAGTTGATTATAGCAGCTGAAGTCTGGGAGACACTGACAGCAGACCAAGAGAAGGATGCACATTCCTGACTTGTTTCTGATCTCAGGACAGGACTCTTCCCGGAGAGTGGACGTGAACCGAACCACACCAAGCCAGCAGCATCACACAACCAGTCTGATGTGAGGAAGCTCCAGCACCACTGCAGTCCACTCAACACACTGAACCACCTTCAGCTCCACACTGTACACACTGGACTGATCTCATGTTTATATCAATCAACAAAACAAAAACTCAGCCATGTAACATGATCCTGTGTTCAGTCTCATACTGATGTTGGTTAACATGAATCTTCTTCAGTAGTAAATCAGTTGAAGGTTATATAAAACACCATAATTTGTATTTTTGCAGAGACTCAGACTGAGTGTTGCTGTAGTTCAGTGGCTCCTTTACAACAATGAAGAAATGCTGATTCCCGACCAGGTCAGATGGATGACGGACCACAAGACGGACAGAACGGCAGGAAACGCCTGTGTTTACGTGGCCGACATAAGTAAGCTGCACTCTAAAGGAACATTTTGTCATTTTGGGAAATATGCATATTGATTTTCTAGCCAACAGTTAGATAAGAAGATTGTTACCACTGTAAATATGTAGCTGCAGCCAGCTTCAGTAGTGTCAAAGATGAAGCCTACACATGTTTTCCAGACTCATATAACCTGTGACACCACTGATCAATGCAGATTTATTTATACATGAATTAGTCTTCGTAGTTGATTATTATAGCTGAAGTCTGGGAGACACTGACAGCAGACCAAGAGAAGGATCCACATTCCTGACTTGTTTCTGATCTCACAGGACAGGACTCTTCCCGGAGAGTGGACGACAACTGAACCACACCAAGCCAGCAGCATCACACAACCAGTCTGATGTGAGGAAGCTCCAGCACCACAGCAGTCCACTCAACACACTGAACCGCCTTCAGCTCCACACTGTACACACTGGACTGATCTCATGTTTATATTAGTCAAAATAACAACAACTCAGCCATGTAACATGATCCTGTGTTCAGTCTCATACTGATGTTAGTCAACATGAATCTTCTTCAGTCATAAATCAATTGAAGTTTATATAAAACACCATTATTTATTTGTATTTTTGCAGAGACTCAGACTGAGTGTTGCTGTAGTTCAGTGGCTCCTTTACAACAATGAAGAAATGCTGATTCCCGACCAGGTCAGATGGATGACGGACCACAAGACAGACAGAACGGACGGAAACGCCTGTGTTTACGTGGCCGACGTAAGTAAGCTGCACTTTAAAGGAACATTTTGTCATTTTGGGAAATATGCATATTGATTTTTTTAGCCAACAGTTAAACAATAAGATTTTTACCTCTGCAAATATGTAGCTGCAGCCAGCTTCAGTAGTGTCAAAGATGAAGCCTACACATGTTTTCCAGACTCATATAACCTGTGACAACACTGATCAATGCAGATTTATTTCGACATGAATTAGTCTTCGTAGTTGATTATTGTAGCTGAAGTCTGGGAGACACTGACAGCAGACCAAGAGAAGGATCCACATTCCTGACTTGTTTCTGATCTCAGGACAGGACTCTTCCCAGAGAGTGAACGACAACCGAACCACACCAAGCCAGCAGCATCACACAACCAGTCTGATGTGAGGAAGCTCCAGCACCACAGCAGTCCACTCAACACACTGAACCTCCTTCAGCTCCACAATTTACACACTGGACTGATCTCATGTTTATATTAGTCAAAATAACAAAAACTCAGCCATGTAACATGATCCTGTGTTCAGTCTCATACTGATGTTGGTTAACATGAATCTTCTTCAGTAGTAAATCAGTTGAAGGTTATATAAAACACCATTATTCATTTGCATTTTTACAGAGACTCAGACTGAGTGTTGCTGTAGTGCAGCGGCTCCGTTACAACAATGAAGAAATGCTGATTCCCGACCAGGTCAGATGGATGACGGACCACAAGACGGACAGAACGGACGGAAACGCCTGTGTTTTCGTGGACTAGCTAAGTGAGCTGCACATTAAAGGAACATTTTGTCATTTTGGGAAAAATGCATATTGATTTTTTAGCCAACAGTTAGACAAGAAGATTTTAACCACTGTAAATATGTAGCTGCAGCCAGCTTCAGTAGTGTCAAAGATGAAGCCTACACATGTTTTCCAGACTCATATAACCTGTGACACCACTGATCAATGCAGATTTATTTATACATGAATCAGTCTTCGTAGTTGATTATAGCAGCTGAAGTCTGGGAGACACTGACAGCAGACCAAGAGAAGGATCCACATTCCTGACTTGTTTCTGATCTCAGCACAGGACTCTTCCCAGAGAGTGGACGACAACCGAACCACACCAAGCCAGCAGCATCACACAACCAGTCTGATGTGAGGAAGCTCCAGCACCACAGCAGTCCACTCAACACACTGAACCTCCTTCAGCTCCACACTGTACACACTGGACTGATCTCATGTTTATATTAGTCAAAATAACAAAAACTCAGCCATGTAACATGATCCTGTGTTCAGTCTCATACTGATGTTGGTTAACATGAATCTTCTTCAGTAGTAAATCAGTTGAAGGTTATATAAAACACCATTATTCATTTGCAGTTTTACAGAGACTCAGACTGAGTGTTGCTGTAGTTCAGCGGCTCCTTTACAACAATGAAGAAATGCTGATTCCCGACCAGGTCAGATGGATGACGGACCACAAGACAGACAGAACGGCAGTAAACGCCTGTGTTTACGTGGCCGACGTAAGTAAGCTGCACTTTAAAGGAACATTTTGTCATTTTGGGAAATATGCATATTGATTTCCTAGCCAACAGTTGGATAAGAAGATTGTCACCACTGTAAATATGTAGCTGCAGCCAGCTTCATTAGTGTCAAAGATGAAGCCTACACATGTTTTCCAGACTCATATAACCTGTGATACCACTGATCAATGCAGATTTAATTCGACATGAATTAGTCTTCGTAGTTGATTATTATAGCTGAAGTCTGGGAGACACTGACAGCAGACCAAGAGAAGGATCCACATTTCTGACTTGTTTCTGATCTCACAGGACAGGACTCTTCCCGGAGAGTGGACCTGAACCGAACCACACCAAGCCAGCAGCATCACACAACCAGTCTGATGTGAGGAAGCTCCAGCACCACAGCAGTCCACTCAACACACTGAACCGCCTTCAGCTCCACACTTTACACACTGAACTGATGTCATGTTTATATTAGTCAAAATAACAAAAACTCAGCCATGTAACATGATCCTGTGTTCAGTCTCATACTGATGTTGGTTAACATGAATCTTCTTCAGTAGTAAATCAGTTGAAGGTTATATAAAACACCATTATTTATTTGTATTTTTGCAGAGACTCGGACTGAGTGTTGCTGTATTTCAGCGGCTCTTTTACAACAATGAAGATATGCTGATTCCCGACCAGGTCAGATGGATGACGGACCACAAGACGGACAGAACGGACGGAAACGCCTGTGTTTTCGTGGACTAGCTAAGTGAGCTGCACATTAAAGGAACATTTTGTCATTTTGGGAAAAATGCATATTGATTTTTTAGCCAACAGTTAAACAAGAAGATTTTTACCTCTGCAAATATGTAGCTGCAGCCAGCTTCAGTAGTGTCAAAGATGAAGCCTACACATGTTTTCCAGACTCATATAACCTGTGACAACACTGATCAATGCAGATTTATTTCGACTTGAATTAGTCTTCGTAGTTGATTATTATAGCTGAAGTCTGGGAGACACTGACAGCAGACCAAGAGAAGGATCCACATTCCTGACTTGTTTCTGATCTCACAGGACAGGACTCTTCCCAGAGAGTGAACGACAACCGAACCACACCAAGCCAGCAGCATCACACAACCAGTCTGATGTGAGGAAGCTCCAGCACCACAGCAGTCCACTCAACACACTGAACCGCCTTCAGCTCCACACTGTTCACACTGGACTGATCTCATGTTTATAATAGTCAAATTAACAAAAACTCAGCCATGTAACATGATCCGATGTTCAGTCTCATACTGATGTTAGTTAACATGAATCTTCTTCAGTCATAAATCAGTTGAAGGTTGTATAAAACACCATTATTTATTTGTATTTTTGCAGAGACTCAGACTGAGTGTTGCTGTAGTTCAGCAACTCCTTTACACCTTTACAACAATGAAGAAATGCTGATTCCCAACCAGGTCAGATGGATGACGGACCACAAGACGGACAGAACGGCAGGAAACGCCTGTGTTTTTGTGGCCGACATAAGTAAGCTGCACTCTAAAGGAACATTTTGTCATTTTGGGAAATATGCATATTGATTTTCTAGCCAACAGTTAGATAAGAAGATTGTTACCACTGTAAATATGTAGCTGCAGCCAGCTTCAGTAGTGTCAAAGATGAAGCCTACACGTGTTTTCCAGACTCATATAACCTGTGACACCACTGATCAATGCAGATTTATTTATACATGAATTAGTCTTCGTAGTTGATTATTATAGCTGAAGTCTGGGAGACACTGACAGCAGACCAAGAGAAGGATCCACATTCCTGACTTGTTTCTGATCTCACAGGACAGGACTCTTCCCAGAGAGTGGACGACAACCGAACCACACCAAGCCAGCAGCATCACACAACCAGTCTGATGTGAGGAAGCTCCAGCACCACAGCAGTCCACTCAACACACTGAACCGCCTTAAGCTCCACACTTTACACACTTGCCTGATCTCATGTTTATATTAGTCAAAATAACAAAAACTCAGCCATGTAACATGATCCTGTGTTCAGTCTCATACTGATGTTGGTTAACATGAATCTTCTTCAGTCATAAATCAGTTGAAGGTTATATAAAACACCATTATTCATTTGCATTTTTACAGAGACTCAGACTGAGTGTTGCTGTAGTTCAGTGGCTCCTTTACAACAATGAAGAAATGCTGATTCCCGACCAGGTCAGATGGATGACGGACCACAAGACGGACAGAACGGACGGAAACGCCTGTGTTTTCGTGGACTAGCTAAGTGAGCTGCACATTAAAGGAACATTTTGTCATTTTGGGAAATATGCATATTGATTTCCTAGCCAACAGTTGGATAAGAAGATTGTTACCACTGTAAATATGTAGCTGCAGCCAGCTTCAGTAGTGTCAAAGATGAAGCCTACACATGTTTTCCAGACTCATATAACCTGTGATACCACTGATCAATGCAGATTTATTTCGACATGAATTAGTCTTCGTAGTTGATTATTATAGCTGAAGTCTGGGAGACACTGACAGCAGACCAAGAGAAGGATCCACATTCCTGACTTGTTTCTGATCTCACAGGACAGGACTCTTCCCGGAGAGTGGACCTGAACCGAACCACACCAAGCCAGCAGCATCACACAACCAGTCTGATGTGAGGAAGCTCCAGCACCACAGCAGTCTACTCAACACACTGAACCTCCTTCAGCTCCACACTTTACACACTGGACTGATCTCATGTTTATATTAGTCAAAATAACAAAAACTCAGCCATGTAACATGATCCTGTGTTCAGTCTCATACTGATGTTGGTTAACATGAATCTTCTTCAGTCATAAATCAGTTGAAGGTTATATAAAACACCATTATTCATTTGCATTTTTACAGAGACTCAGACTGAGTGTTGCTGTAGTTCAGTGGCTCCTTTACAACAACGAAGAAATGCTGATTCCCGACCAGGTCAGATGGATGACGGACCACAAGACGGACAGAACGGACCGAAACGCCTGTGTTTTCGTGGACTAGGTAAGTAAGCTGCACATTAAAGGAACATTTTGTCATTTTGGGAAATATGCATATTGATTATCTAGCCAACAGTTGGATAAGAAGATTGTCACCACTGTAAATATGTAGCTGCAGCCAGCTTCAGTAGTGTCAAAGATGAAGCCTACACGTGTTTTCCAGACTCATATAACCTGTGACACCACTGATCAATGCAGATTTATTTATACATGAATTAGTCTTCGTAGTTGATTATTATAGCTGAAGTCTGGGAGACACTGACAGCAGACCAAGAGAAGGATCCACATTCCTGACTTGTTTCTGATCTCACAGGACAGGACTCTTCCCAGAGAGTGGACGTGAACCGACCCACACCAAGCCAGCATCATCACACAACCAGTCTGATGTGAGGAAGCTCCAGCACCACAGCAGTCCACTCAACACACTGAACCGCCTTCAGCTCCACACTGTACACACTGGACTGATCTCATGTTTATATTAGTCAAAATAACAACAACTCAGCCATGTAACATGATCCTGTGTTCAGTCTCATACTGATGTTGGTTAACATGAATCTTCTTCAGTAGTAAATCAGTTGAAGGTTATATAAAACACCATTATTCATTTGCATTTTTACAGAGACTCAGACTGAGTGTTGCTGTAGTTCAGTGGCTCCTTTACAACAATGAAGAAATGCTTATTCCCGACAAGGTCAGATGGATGACGGACCACAAGACGGACAGAACGGACGGAAACGCCTGTGTTTTCGTGGACTAGGTAAGTAAGCTGCACATTAAAGGAACATTTTGTCATTTTGGGAAATATGCATATTGATTATCTAGCCAACAGTTGGATAAGAAGATTGTCACCACTGTAAATATGTAGCTGCAGCCAGCTTCAGTAGTGTCAAAGATGAAGCCTACACGTGTTTTCCAGACTCATATAACCTGTGACACCACTGATCAATGCAGATTTATTTATACATGAATTAGTCTTCGTAGTTGATTATTATAGCTGAAGTCTGGGAGACACTGACAGCAGACCAAGAGAAGGATCCACATTCCTGACTTGTTTCTGATCTCACAGGACAGGACTCTTCCCGGAGAGTGGACGTGAACCGACCCACACCAAGCCAGCATCATCACACAACCAGTCTGATGTGAGGAAGTTCCAGCACCACAGCAGTCCACTCAACACACTGAACCTCCTTCAGCTCCACACTGTACACACTGGACTGATCTCATGTTTATATTAGTCAAAATAACAAAAACTCAGCCATGTAACATGATCCTGTGTTCAGTCTCATACTGATGTTGGTTAACATGAATCTTCTTCAGTAGTAAATCAGTTGAAGGTTATATAAAACACTATTATTTATTTATATTTTTACAGAGACTCAGACTGAGTGTTGCTGTAGTTCAGCGGCTCCTTTACAACAATGAAGAAATGCTGATTCCCGACCAGGTCAGATGGATGACGGACCACAAGACGGACAGAACGGACGGAAACGCCTGTGTTTTCGTGGACTAGCTAAGTGAGCTGCACATTAAAGGAACATTTTGTCATTTTGGGAAATATGCATATTGATTTCCTAGCCAACAGTTGGATAAGAAGATTGTCACCACTGTAAATATGTAGCTGCAGCCAGCTTCAGTAGTGTCAAAGATGAAGCCTACACATGTTTTCCAGACTCATATAACCTGTGATACCACTGATCAATGCAGATTTAATTCGACATGAAATAGTCTTCGTAGTTGATTATTATAGCTGAAGTCTGGGAGACACTGACAGCAGACCAAGAGAAGGATCCACATTTCTGACTTGTTTCTGATCTCACAGGACAGGACTCTTCCCAGAGAGTGGACCTGAACCGAACCACACCAAGCCAGCAGCATCACACAACCAGTCTGATGTGAGGAAGCTCCAGCACCACAGCAGTCCACTCAACACACTGAACCACCTTCAGCTCCACACTGTACACACTGAACTGATGTCATGTTTATATTAGTCAAAATAACAACAACTCAGCCATGTAACATGATCCTGTGTTCAGTCTCATACTGATGTTGGTTAACATGAATCTTCTTCAGTAGTAAATCAGTTGAAGGTTATATAAAACACCATTATTTATTTGTATTTTTGCAGAGACTCGTTCTGAGTGTTGCTGTATTTCAGCGGCTCTTTTACAACAATGAAGATATGCTGATTCCCGACCAGGTCAGATGGATGACGGACCACAAGACGGACAGAACGGACGGAAACGCCTGTGTTTTCGTGGACTAGCTAAGTGAGCTGCACATTAAAGGAACATTTTGTCATTTTGGAAAAAATGCATATTGATTTTTTAGCCAACAGTTAGACAAGAAGATTGTAACCACTGTAAATATGTAGCTGCAGCCAGCTTCAGTAGTGTCAAAGATGAAGCCTACACATGTTTTCCAGACTCATATAACCTGTGACACCACTGATCAATGCAGATTTATTTATACATGAATTAGTCTTCGTAGTTGATTATTATAGCTGAAGTCTGGGAGACACTGACAGCAGACCAAGAGAAGGATCCACATTCCTGACTTGTTTCTGATCTCACAGGACAGGACTCTTCCCGGAGAGTGGACGACAACCGAACCACACCAAGCCAGCAGCATCACACAACCAGTCTGATGTGAGGAAGCTCCAGCACCACAGCAGTCCACTCAACACACTGAACCACCTTCAGCTCCACACTGTACACACTGGACTGATCTCATGTTTATATCAATCAACAAAACAAAAACTCAGCCATGTAACATGATCCGTTGTTCAGTCTCATACTGATGTTGGTTAACATGAATCTTCTTCAGTCATAAATCAGTTGAAGGTTATATAAAACACCATTATTTATTTGTATTTTTGCAGAGACTCAGACTGAGTGTTGCTGTAGTTCAGAAGCTCCTTTACACCTTTACAACAATGAAGAAATGCTGATTCCCGACCAGGTCAGATGGATGACGGACCACAAGACGGACAGAACGGCAGGAAACGCCTGTGTTTACGTGGCCGACATAAGTAAGCTGCACTCTAAAGGAACATTTTGTCATTTTGGGAAATATGCATATTGATTTTCTAGCCAACAGTTAGATAAGAAGATTGTTACCACTGTAAATATGTAGCTGCAGCCAGCTTCAGTAGTGTCAAAGATGAAGCCTACACGTGTTTTCCAGACTCATATAACCTGTGACACCACTGATCAATGCAGATTTATTTCGACATGAATTAGTCTTCGTAGTTGATTATTATAGCTGAAGTCTGGGAGACACTGACAGCAGACCAAGAGAAGGATCCACATTCCTGACTTGTTTCTGATCTCACAGGACAGGACTCTTCCCGGAGAATGGACGACAACCGAACCACACCAAGCCAGCAGCATCACACAACCAGTCTGATGTGAGGAAGCTCCAGCACCACTGCAGTCCACTCAACACACTGAACCACCTTCAGCTCCACACTGTACACACTGGACTGATCTCATGTTTATATCAGTCAACAAAACAAAAACTCAGCCATGTAACATGATCCTGTGTTCAGTCTCATACTGATGTTGGTTGACATGAATCTTCTTCAGTAGTAAATCAGTTGAAGGTTATATAAAACACCATAATTTGTATTTTTGCAGAGACTCAGACTGAGTGTTGCTGTAGTTCAGTGGCTCCTTTACAACAATGAAGAAATGCTGATTCCCGACCAGGTCAGATGGATGACGGACCACAAGACAGACAGAACGGCAGTAAACGCCTGTGTTTACGTGGCCGACGTAAGTAAGCTGCACTTTAAAGGAACATTTTGTCATTTTGGGAAATATGCATATTGATTTTTTTAGCCAACAGTTAAACAAGAAGATTTTTACCTCTGCAAATATGTAGCTGCAGCCAGCTTCAGTAGTGTCAAAGATGAAGCCTACACATGTTTTCCAGACTCATATAACCTGTGACAACACTGATCAATGCAGATTTATTTCGACTTGAATTAGTCTTCGTAGTTGATTATTATAGCTGAAGTCTGGGAGACACTGACAGCAGACCAAGAGAAGGATCCACATTCCTGACTTGTTTCTGATCTCACAGGACAGGACTCTTCCCGGAGAGTGGACGACAACCGAACCACACCAAGTCAGCAGCATCACACAACCAGTCTGATGTGAGGAAGCTCCAGCACCACAGCAGTCCACTCAACACACTGAACCACCTTCAGCTCCACACTGTACACACTGGACTGATCTCATGTTTATATCAATCAACAAAACAAAAACTCAGCCATGTAACATGATCCTGTGTTCAGTCTCATACTGATGTTGGTTAACATGAATCTTCTTCAGTAGTAAATCAGTTGAAGGTTATATAAAACACCATAATTTGTATTTTTGCAGAGACTCAGACTGAGTGTTGCTGTAGTTCAGAAGCTCCTTTACACCTTTACAACAATGAAGAAATGCTGATTCCCGACCAGGTCAGATGGATGACGGACCACAAGACGGACAGAACGGCAGGAAACGCCTGTGTTTTTGTGGCCGACATAAGTAAGCTGCACTCTAAAGGAACATTTTTTCATTTTGGGAAAAATGCATATTGATTTTTTAGCCAACAGTTAGACAAGAAGATTGTAACCACTGTAAATATGTAGCTGCAGCCAGCTTCAGTAGTGTCAAAGATGAAGCCTACACATGTTTTGCAGACTCATATAACCTGTGACACCACTGATCAATGCAGATTTATTTATACATGAATTAGTCTTCGTAGTTGATTATAGCAGCTGAAGTCTGGGAGACACTGACAGCAGACCAAGAGAAGGATCCACATTCCTGACTTGTTTCTGATCTCACAGGACAGGACTCTTCCCAGAGAGTGGACGACAACCGAACCACACCAAGCCAGCAGCATCACACAACCAGTCTGATGTGAGGAAGCTCCAGCACCACAGCAGTCCACTCAACACACTGAACCGCCTTCAGCTCCACACTTTACACACTGGACTGATCTCATGTTTATAATAGTCAAAATAACAAAAACTCAGCCATGTAACATGATCCTGTGTTCAGTCTCATACTGATGTTGGTTAACATGAATCTTCTTCAGTAGTAAATCAGTTGAAGGTTATATAAAACACCATTATTCATTTGCATTTTTACAGAGACTCAGACTGAGTGTTGCTGTAGTTCAGTGGCTCCTTTACAACAATGAAGAAATGCTTATTCCCGACAAGGTCAGATGGATGACGGACCACAAGACGGACAGAACGGACGGAAACGCCTGTGTTTTCGTGGACTAGGTAAGTAAGCTGCACATTAAAGGAACATTTTGTCATTTTGGGAAATATGCATATTGATTATCTAGCCAACAGTTGGATAAGAAGATTGTCACCACTGTAAATATGTAGCTGCAGCCAGCTTCAGTAGTGTCAAAGATGAAGCCTACACATGTTTTCCAGACTCATATAACCTGTGACAACACTGATCAATGCAGATTTATTTCGACATGAATTAGTCTTCGTAGTTGATTATTATAGCTGAAGTCTGGGAGACACTGACAGCAGACCAAGAGAAGGATCCACATTCCTGACTTGTTTCTGATCTCACAGGACAGGACTCTTCCCGGAGAGTGGACCTGAACCGAACCACACCAAGCCAGCAGCATCACACAACCAGTCTGATGTGAGGAAGCTCCAGCACCACAGCAGTCCACTCAACACACTGAACCGCCTTCAGCTCCACACTGTACACACTGGACTGATCTCATGTTTATATTAGTCAAAATAACAACAACTCAGCCATGTAACATGATCCTGTGTTCAGTCTCATACTGATGTTACTTAACATGAATCTTCTTCAGTCATAAATCAGTTGAAGTTTATATAAAACACCATTATTTATTTGTATTTTTGCAGAGACTCAGACTGAGTGTTGCTGTAGTTCAGAGGCTCCTTTACACCTTTACAACAATGAAGATATGCTGATTCCCGTCCAGGTCAGATGGATGACGGACCACAAGACAGACAGAACGGCAGTAAACGCCTGTGTTTACGTGGCCGACGTAAGTAAGCTGCACTTTAAAGGAACATTTTGTCATTTTGGGAAATATGCATATTGATTTCCTAGCCAACAGTTGGATAAGAAGATTGTCACCACTGTAAATATGTAGCTGCAGCCAGCTTCAGTAGTGTCAAAGATGAAGCCTACACGTGTTTTCCAGACTCATATAACCTGTGACACCACTGATCAATGCAGATTTATTTATACATGAATTAGTCTTCGTAGTTGATTATAGCAGCTGAAGTCTGGGAGACACTGACAGCAGACCAAGAGAAGGATCCACATTCCTGACTTGTTTCTGATCTCACAGGACAGGACTCTTCCCAGAGAGTGGACGACAACCGAACCACACCAAGCCAGCAGCATCACACAACCAGTCTGATGTGAGGAAGCTCCAGCACCACAGCAGTCCACTCAACACACTGAACCGCCTTCAGCTCCACACTTTACACACTTGACTGATCTCATGTTTATATTAGTCAAAATAACAAAAACTCAGCCATGTAACATGATCCTGTGTTCAGTCTCATACTGATGTTGGTTAACATGAATCTTCTTCAGTCATAAATCAGTTGAAGTTTATATAAAACACCATTATTTATTTGTATTTTTGCAGAGACTCAGACTGAGTGTTGCTGTAGTTCAGAGGCTCCTTTACACCTTTACAACAATGAAGATATGCTGATTCCCGACCAGGTCAGATGGATGACGGACCACAAGACAGACAGAACGGCAGTAAACGCCTGTGTTTACGTGGCCGACGTAAGTAAGCTGCACTTTAAAGGAACATTTTGTCATTTTGGGAAATATGCATATTGATTTTTTTAGTCAACAGTTAAACAAGAAGATTTTTACCTCTGCAAATATGTAGCTGCAGCCAGCTTCAGTAGTGTCAAAGATGAAGCCTACACATGTTTTCCAGACTCATATAACCTGTGACAACACTGATCAATGCAGATTTATTTCGACATGAATTAGTCTTCGTAGTTGATTATTATAGCTGAAGTCTGGGAGACACTGACAGCAGACCAAGAGAAGGATCCACATTCCTGACTTGTTTCTGATCTCACAGGACAGGACTCTTCCCGGAGAATGGACGACAACCGAACCACACCAAGCCAGCAGCATCACACAACCAGTCTGATGTGAGGAAGCTCCAGCACCACTGCAGTCCACTCAACACACTGAACCACCTTCAGCTCCACACTGTACACACTGGACTGATCTCATGTTTATATCAGTCAACAAAACAAAAACTCAGCCATGTAACATGATCCTGTGTTCAGTCTCATACTGATGTTACTTAACATGAATCTTCTTCAGTAGTAAATCAGTTGAAGGTTATATAAAACACCATAATTTGTATTTTTGCAGAGACTCAGACTGAGTGTTGCTGTAGTTCAGAAGCTCCTTTACACCTTTACAACAATGAAGAAATGCTGATTCCCGACCAGGTCAGATGGATGACGGACCACAAGACGGACAGAACGGCAGGAAACGCCTGTGTTTTTGTGGCCGACATAAGTAAGCTGCACTCTAAAGGAACATTTTTTCATTTTGGGAAAAATGCATATTGATTTTTTAGCCAACAGTTAGACAAGAAGATTGTAACCACTGTAAATATGTAGCTGCAGCCAGCTTCAGTAGTGTCAAAGATGAAGCCTACACATGTTTTGCAGACTCATATAACCTGTGACACCACTGATCAATGCAGATTTATTTATACATGAATTAGTCTTCGTAGTTGATTATAGCAGCTGAAGTCTGGGAGACACTGACAGCAGACCAAGAGAAGGATCCACATTCCTGACTTGTTTCTGATCTCACAGGACAGGACTCTTCCCAGAGAGTGAACGACAACCGAACCACACCAAGCCAGCAGCATCACACAACCAGTCTGATGTGAGGAAGCTCCAGCACCACAGCAGTCCACTCAACACACTGAACCTCCTTCAGCTCCACACTGTACACACTGGACTGATCTCATGTTTATATTAGTCAAAATAACAAAAACTCAGCCATGTAACATGATCCTGTGTTCAGTCTCATACTGATGTTGGTTAACATGAATCTTCTTCAGTAGTAAATCAGTTGAAGGTTATATAAAACACCATTATTCATTTGCATTTTTACAGAGACTCAGACTGAGTGTTGCTGTAGTTCAGTGGCTCCTTTACAACAATGAAGAAATGCTTATTCCCGACAAGGTCAGATGGATGACGGACCACAAGACGGACAGAACGGACGGAAACGCCTGTGTTTTCGTGGACTAGGTAAGTAAGCTGCACATTAAAGGAACATTTTGTCATTTTGGGAAATATGCATATTGATTATCTAGCCAACAGTTGGATAAGAAGATTGTCACCACTGTAAATATGTAGCTGCAGCCAGCTTCAGTAGTGTCAAAGATGAAGCCTACACGTGTTTTCCAGACTCATATAACCTGTGACACCACTGATCAATGCAGATTTATTTATACATGAATTAGTCTTCGTAGTTGATTATTATAGCTGAAGTCTGGGAGACACTGACAGCAGACCAAGAGAAGGATCCACATTCCTGACTTGTTTCTGATCTCACAGGACAGGACTCTTCCCAGAGAGTGGACGTGAACCGACCCACACCAAGCCAGCAGCATCACACAACCAGTCTGATGTGAGGAAGCTCCAGCACCACAGCAGTCCACTCAACACACTGAACCGCCTTCAGCTCCACACTGTACACACTGGACTGATCTCATGTTTATATTAGTCAAAATAACAACAACTCAGCCATGTAACATGATCCTGTGTTCAGTCTCATACTGATGTTACTTAACATGAATCTTCTTCAGTCATAAATCAGTTGAAGTTTATATAAAACACCATTATTTATTTGTATTTTTGCAGAGACTCAGACTGAGTGTTGCTGTAGTTCAGAGGCTCCTTTACACCTTTACAACAATGAAGATATGCTGATTCCCGACCAGGTCAGATGGATGACGGACCACAAGACAGACAGAACGGCAGTAAACGCCTGTGTTTACGTGGCCGACGTAAGTAAGCTGCACTTTAAAGGAACATTTTGTCATTTTGGGAAATATGCATATTGATTTTTTTAGCCAACAGTTAAACAATAAGATTTTTACCTCTGCAAATATGTAGCTGCAGCCAGCTTCAGTAGTGTCAAAGATGAAGCCTACACATGTTTTCCAGACTCATATAACCTGTGACAACACTGATCAATGCAGATTTATTTCGACATGAATTAGTCTTCGTAGTTGATTATTGTAGCTGAAGTCTGGGAGACACTGACAGCAGACCAAGAGAAGGATCCACATTCCTGACTTGTTTCTGATCTCACAGGACAGGACTCTTCCCAGAGAGTGAACGACAACCGAACCACACCAAGCCAGCAGCATCACACAACCAGTCTGATGTGAGGAAGCTCCAGCACCACAGCAGTCCACTCAACACACTCAACCGCCTTCAGCTCCACACTGTACACACTGAACTGATCTCATGTTTATAATAGTCAAATTAACAAAAACTCAGCCATGTAACATGATCCGTTGTTCAGTCTCATACTGATGTTGGTTAACATGAATCTTCTTCAGTCATAAATCAGTTGAAGGTTATATAAAACACCATTATTTATTTGTATTTTTGCAGAGACTCAGACTGAGTGTTGCTGTAGTTCAGAAGCTCCTTTACACCTTTACAACAATGAAGAAATGCTGATTCCCGACCAGGTCAGATGGATGACGGACCACAAGACGGACAGAACGGACGGAAACGCCTGTGTTTTCGTGGACTAGCTAAGTAAGCTGCACCTTAAAGGAACATTTTGTCATTTTGGGAAATATGCATATTGATTTCCTAGCCAACAGTTGGATAAGAAGATTGTCACCACTGCAAATATGTAGCTGCAGCCAGCTTCAGTAGTGTCAAAGATGAAGCCTACACATGTTTTCCAGACTCATATAACCTGTGACACCACTGATCAATGCAGATTTAATTCGACATGAATTAGTCTTCGTAGTTGATTATTATAGCTGAAGTCTGGGAGACACTGACAGCAGACCAAGAGAAGGATCCACATTTCTGACTTGTTTCTGATCTCACAGGACAGGACTCTTCCCAGAGAGTGGACCTGAACCGAACCACACCAAGCCAGCAGCATCACACAACCAGTCTGATGTGAGGAAGCTCCAGCACCACAGCAGTCCACTCAACACACTGAACCACCTTCAGCTCCACACTGTACACACTGAACTGATGTCATGTTTATATTAGTCAAAATAACAAAAACTCAGCCATGTAACATGATCCTGTGTTCAGTCTCATACTGATGTTGGTTAACATGAATCTTCTTCAGTAGTAAATCAGTTGAAGGTTATATAAAACACCATTATTTATTTGTATTTTTGCAGAGACTCGGACTGAGTGTTGCTGTATTTCAGCGGCTCTTTTACAACAATGAAGATATGCTGATTCCCGACCAGGTCAGATGGATGACGGACCACAAGACGGACAGAACGGACGGAAACGCCTGTGTTTTCGTGGACTAGCTAAGTGAGCTGCACATTAAAGGAACATTTTGTCATTTTGGGAAAAATGCATATTGATTTTTTAGCCAACAGTTAAACAAGAAGATTTTTACCTCTGCAAATATGTAGCTGCAGCCAGCTTCAGTAGTGTCAAAGATGAAGCCTACACATGTTTTCCAGACTCATATAACCTGTGACAACACTGATCAATGCAGATTTATTTCGACTTGAATTAGTCTTCGTAGTTGATTATTATAGCTGAAGTCTGGGAGACACTGACAGCAGACCAAGAGAAGGATCCACATTCCTGACTTGTTTCTGATCTCACAGGACAGGACTCTTCCCAGAGAGTGAACGACAACCGAACCACACCAAGCCAGCAGCATCACACAACCAGTCTGATGTGAGGAAGCTCCAGCACCACAGCAGTCCACTCAACACACTGAACCGCCTTCAGCTCCACACTGTACACACTGGACTGATCTCATGTTTATAAGAGTCAAATTAACAAAAACTCAGCCATGTAACATGATCCGATGTTCAGTCTCATACTGATGTTGGTTAACATGAATCTTCTTCAGTCATAAATCAGTTAAAGGTTGTATAAAACACCATTATTTATTTGTATTTTTGCAGAGACTCAGACTGAGTGTTGCTGTAGTTCAGCAGCTCCTTTACACCTTTACAACAATGAAGAAATGCTGATTCCCGACCAGGTCAGATGGATGACGGACCACAAGACGGACAGAACGGCAGGAAACGCCTGTGTTTTTGTGGCCGACATAAGTAAGCTGCACTCTAAAGGAACATTTTGTCATTTTGGGAAATATGCATATTGATTTTCTAGCCAACAGTTAGATAAGAAGATTGTTACCACTGTAAATATGTAGCTGCAGCCAGCTTCAGTAGTGTCAAAGATGAAGCCTACACGTGTTTTCCAGACTCATATAACCTGTGACACCACTGATCAATGCAGATTTATTTATACATGAATTAGTCTTCGTAGTTGATTATTATAGCTGAAGTCTGGGAGACACTGACAGCAGACCAAGAGAAGGATCCACATTCCTGACTTGTTTCTGATCTCACAGGACAGGACTCTTCCCAGAGAGTGGACGACAACCGAACCACACCAAGCCAGCAGCATCACACAACCAGTCTGATGTGAGGAAGCTCCAGCACCACAGCAGTCCACTCAACACACTGAACCGCCTTCAGCTCCACACTTTACACACTTGACTGATCTCATGTTTATATTAGTCAAAATAACAAAAACTCAGCCATGTAACATGATCCTGTGTTCAGTCTCATACTGATGTTGGTTAACATGAATCTTCTTCAGTCATAAATCAGTTGAAGTTTATATAAAACACCATTATTTATTTGTATTTTTGCAGAGACTCAGACTGAGTGTTGCTGTAGTTCAGAGGCTCCTTTACACCTTTACAACAATGAAGATATGCTGATTCCCGACCAGGTCAGATGGATGACGGACCACAAGACAGACAGAACGGCAGTAAACGCCTGTGTTTACGTGGCCGACGTAAGTAAGCTGCACTTTAAAGGAACATTTTGTCATTTTGGGAAATATGCATATTGATTTTTTTAGTCAACAGTTAAACAAGAAGATTTTTACCTCTGCAAATATGTAGCTGCAGCCAGCTTCAGTAGTGTCAAAGATGAAGCCTACACATGTTTTCCAGACTCATATAACCTGTGACAACACTGATCAATGCAGATTTATTTCGACATGAATTAGTCTTCGTAGTTGATTATTATAGCTGAAGTCTGGGAGACACTGACAGCAGACCAAGAGAAGGATCCACATTCCTGACTTGTTTCTGATCTCACAGGACAGGACTCTTCCCAGAGAGTGAACGACAACCGAACCACACCAAGCCAGCAGCATCACACAACCAGTCTGATGTGAGGAAGCTCCAGCACCACAGCAGTCCACTCAACACACTGAACCTCCTTCAGCTCCACACTGTACACACTGAACTGATCTCATGTTTATATTAGTCAAAATAACAAAAACTCAGCCATGTAACATGATCCTGTGTTCAGTCTCATACTGATGTTGGTTAACATGAATCTTCTTCAGTAGTAAATCAGTTGAAGGTTATATAAAACACTATTATTTATTTATATTTTTACAGAGACTCAGACTGAGTGTTGCTGTAGTTCAGCGGCTCCTTTACAACAATGAAGAAATGCTGATTCCCGACCAGGTCAGATGGATGACGGACCACAAGACGGACAGAACGGACGGAAACGCCTGTGTTTTCGTGGACTAGCTAAGTGAGCTGCACATTAAATGAACATTTTGTCATTTTGGGAAATATGCATATTGATTTCCTAGCCAACAGTTGGATAAGAAGATTGTCACCACTGTAAATATGTAGCTGCAGCCAGCTTCAGTAGTGTCAAAGATGAAGCCTACACATGTTTTCCAGACTCATATAACCTGTGACACCACTGATCAATGCAGATTTAATTCGACATGAATTAGTCTTCGTAGTTGATTATTATAGCTGAAGTCTGGGAGACACTGACAGCAGACCAAGAGAAGGATCCACATTTCTGACTTGTTTCTGATCTCACAGGACAGGACTCTTCCCAGAGAGTGGACCTGAACCGAACCACACCAAGCCAGCAGCATCACACAACCAGTCTGATGTGAGGAAGCTCCAGCACCACAGCAGTCCACTCAACACACTGAACCACCTTCAGCTCCACACTGTACACACTGAACTGATGTCATGTTTATATTAGTCAAAATAACAACAACTCAGCCATGTAACATGATCCTGTGTTCAGTCTCATACTGATGTTGGTTAACATGAATCTTCTTCAGTAGTAAATCAGTTGAAGGTTATATAAAACACCATTATTTATTTGTATTTTTGCAGAGACTCGTTCTGAGTGTTGCTGTATTTCAGCGGCTCTTTTACAACAATGAAGATATGCTGATTCCCGACCAGGTCAGATGGATGACGGACCACAAGACGGACAGAACGGACGGAAACGCCTGTGTTTTCGTGGACTAGCTAAGTGAGCTGCACATTAAAGGAACATTTTGTCATTTTGGAAAAAATGCATATTGATTTTTTAGCCAACAGTTAGACAAGAAGATTGTAACCACTGTAAATATGTAGCTGCAGCCAGCTTCAGTAGTGTCAAAGATGAAGCCTACACATGTTTTCCAGACTCATATAACCTGTGACAACACTGATCAATGCAGATTTATTTCGACTTGAATTAGTCTTCGTAGTTGATTATTATAGCTGAAGTCTGGGAGACACTGACAGCAGACCAAGAGAAGGATCCACATTCCTGACTTGTTTCTGATCTCACAGGACAGGACTCTTCCCGGAGAGTGGACGACAACCGAACCACACCAAGCCAGCAGCATCACACAACCAGTCTGATGTGAGGAAGCTCCAGCACCACAGCAGTCCACTCAACACACTGAACCACCTTCAGCTCCACACTGTACACACTGGACTGATCTCATGTTTATATCAATCAACAAAACAAAAACTCAGCCATGTAACATGATCCTGTGTTCAGTCTCATACTGATGTTGGTTAACATGAATCTTCTTCAGTAGTAAATCAGTTGAAGGTTATATAAAACACCATAATTTGTATTTTTGCAGAGACTCAGACTGAGTGTTGCTGTAGTTCAGTGGCTCCTTTACAGCAATGAAGAAATGCTGATTCCCGACCAGGTCAGATGGATGACGGACCACAAGACGGACAGAACGGACGGAAACGCCTGTGTTTTTGTGGACTAGGTAAGTAAGCTGCACATTAAAGGAACATTTTGTCATTTTGGGAAATATGCATATTGATTTTCTAGCCAACAGTTAAACAAGAAGATTGTCACCACTGTAAATATGTAGCTGCAGCCAGCTTCAGTAGTGTCAAAGATGAAGCCTACACATGTTTTCCAGACTCATATAACCTGTGACACCACTGATCAATGCAGATTTATTTCGACATGAATTAGTCTTCGTAGTTGATTTTTTTAATTGAAGTCTGGTTGACGCTGACAGCAGACTAAGAGAAGGATCCACATTCCTGACTTGTTTCTGATCTCACAGGACAGGACTCTTCCCAGAGAGTGGATCTGAACCGAACCACACCAAGTCAGCAGCATCACACAACCAGTCTGACGTGAGGAAGCTCCAGCACCACAGCAGTTCACTCAACACACTGAACCACCTTCAGCTCCACACTTTACACACTGGACTGATCTCATGTTTATATTAGTCAAAATAACAAAAACTCAGCCATGTAACATGATCCTGTGTTCAGCATCATATTTATGTTGTTTAACATGAATCTTCTTCAGTAGTAAATCAGTTGAAGGTTATATAAAACACCATTATTTATTTGTATTTTTACAGAGACTCAGACTGAGTGTTGCTGTAGTTCAGCGGCTCCTTTACAGCAATGAAGATATGCTGATTCCCGACCAGGTCAGATGGATGACGGACCACAAGACAGACAGAACGGCAGTAAACGCCTGTGTTTACGTGGCCGACGTAAGTAAGCTGCACTTTAAAGGAACATTTTGTCATTTTGGGAAATATGCATATTGATTTTTTTAGTCAACAGTTAAACAAGAAGATTTTTACCTCTGCAAATATGTAGCTGCAGCCAGCTTCAGTAGTGTCAAAGATGAAGCCTACACATGTTTTCCAGACTCATATAACCTGTGACAACACTGATCAATGCAGATTTATTTCGACATGAATTAGTCTTCGTAGTTGATTATTGTAGCTGAAGTCTGGGAGACACTGACAGCAGACCAAGAGAAGGATCCACATTCCTGACTTGTTTCTGATCTCACAGGACAGGACTCTTCCCAGAGAGTGAACGACAACCGAACCACACCAAGCCAACAGCATCACACAACCAGTCTGATGTGAGGAAGCTCCAGCACCACAGCAGTCCACTCAACACACTGAACCGCCTTCAGCTCCACACTGTACACACTGGACTGATCTCATGTTTATATTAGTCAAAATAACAAAAACTCAGCCATGTAACATGATCCTGTGTTCAGTCTCATACTGATGTTGGTTAACATGAATCTTCTTCAGTAGTAAATCAGTTGAAGGTTATATAAAACACTATTATTTATTTATATTTTTACAGAGACTCAGACTGAGTGTTGCTGTAGTTCAGCGGCTCCTTTACAACAATGAAGAAATGCTGATTCCCGACCAGGTCAGATGGATGACGGACCACAAGACGGACAGAACGGACGGAAACGCCTGTGTTTTCGTGGACTAGCTAAGTGAGCTGCACATTAAAGGAACATTTTGTCATTTTGGGAAAAATGCATATTGATTTTTTAGCCAACAGTTAGACAAGAAGATTGTAACCACTGTAAATATGTAGCTGCAGCCAGCTTCAGTAGTGTCAAAGATGAAGCCTACACATGTTTTCCAGACTCATATAACCTGTGACACCACTGATCAATGCAGATTTATTTATACATGAATTAGTCTTCGTAGTTGATTATTATAGCTGAAGTCTGGGAGACACTGACAGCAGACCAAGAGAAGGATCCACATTCCTGACTTGTTTCTGATCTCACAGGACAGGACTCTTCCCGGAGAGTGGACGACAACCGAACCACACCAAGCCAGCAGCATCACACAACCAGTCTGATGTGAGGAAGCTCCAGCACAACAGCAGTCCACTCAACACACTGAACCACCTTCAGCTCCACACTGTACACACTGGACTGATCTCATGTTTATATCAATCAACAAAACAAAAACTCAGCCATGTAACATGATCCTGTGTTCAGTCTCATACTGATGTTAGTTAACATGAATCTTCTTCAGTCATAAATCAGTTGAAGTTTATATAAAACACCATTATTTATTTGTATTTTTGCAGAGACTCAGACTGAGTGTTGCTGTAGTTCAGAGGCTCCTTTACACCTTTACAACAATGAAGATATGCTGATTCCCGACCAGGTCAGATGGATGACGGACCACAAGACAGACAGAACGGCAGTAAACGCCTGTGTTTACGTGGCCGACGTAAGTAAGCTGCACTTTAAAGGAACATTTTGTCATTTTGGGAAATATGCATATTGATTTTTTTAGCCAACAGTTAAACAATAAGATTTTTACCTCTGCAAATATGTAGCTGCAGCCAGCTTCAGTAGTGTCAAAGATGAAGCCTACACATGTTTTCCAGACTCATATAACCTGTGACAACACTGATCAATGCAGATTTATTTCGACATGAATTAGTCTTCGTAGTTGATTATTGTAGCTGAAGTCTGGGAGACACTGACAGCAGACCAAGAGAAGGATCCACATTCCTGACTTGTTTCTGATCTCACAGGACAGGACTCTTCCCAGAGAGTGAACGACAACCGAACCACACCAAGCCAGCAGCATCACACAACCAGTCTGATGTGAGGAAGCTCCAGCACCACTGCAGTCCACTCAACACACTGAACCGCCTTCAGCTCCACACTGTACACACTGGACTGATCTCATGTTTATATTAGTCAAAATAACAACAACTCAGCCATGTAACATGATCCTGTGTTCAGTCTCATACTGATGTTAGTTAACATGAATCTTCTTCAGTCATAAATCAGTTGAAGTTTATATAAAACACCATTATTTATTTGTATTTTTGCAGAGACTCAGACTGAGTGTTGCTGTAGTTCAGAGGCTCCTTTACACCTTTACAACAATGAAGATATGCTGATTCCCGACAAGGTCAGATGGGTGACGGACCACAAGACGGACAGAACGGACGGAAACGCCTGTGTTTTCGTGGACTAGCTAAGTGAGCTGCACATTAAAGGAACATTTTGTCATTTTGGGAAAAATGCATATTGATTTTTTAGCCAACAGTTAAACAAGAAGATTTTTTTCCTCTGCAAATATGTAGCTGCAGCCAGCTTCAGTAGTGTCAAAGATGAAGCCTACACATGTTTTCCAGACTCATATAACCTGTGACAACACTGATCAATGCAGATTTATTTCGACTTGAATTAGTCTTCGTAGTTGATTATTATAGCTGAAGTCTGGGAGACACTGACAGCAGACCAAGAGAAGGATCCACATTCCTGACTTGTTTCTGATCTCACAGGACAGGACTCTTCCCAGAGAGTGGACGACAACCGAACCACACCAAGCCAGCAGCATCACACAACCAGTCTGATGTGAGGAAGCTCCAGCACCACAGCAGTCCACTCAACACACTGAACCGCCTTCAGCTCCACACTTTACACACTGGACTGATCTCATGTTTATATTAGTCAAAATAACAAAAACTCAGCCATGTAACATGATCCTGTGTTCAGTCTCATACTGATGTTGGTTAACATGAATCTTCTTCAGTAGTAAGTCAGTTGAAAGTTATATAAAACACCATTATTCATTTGCATTTTTACAGAGACTCAGACTGAGTGTTGCTGTAGTTCAGCGGCTCCTTTACAACAATGAAGAAATGCTGATTCCCGACCAGGTCAGATGGATGACGGACCACAAGACGGACAGAACGGCAGGAAACGCCTGTGTTTACGTGGCCGACATAAGTAAGCTGCACTCTAAAGGAACATTTTGTCATTTTGGGAAATATGCATATTGATTTTCTAGCCAACAGTTAGATAAGAAGATTGTTACCACTGTAAATATGTAGCTGCAGCCAGCTTCAGTAGTGTCAAAGATGAAGCCTACACGTGTTTTCCAGACTCATATAACCTGTGACACCACTGATCAATGCAGATTTATTTCGACATGAATTAGTCTTCGTAGTTGATTATTATAGCTGAAGTCTGGGAGACACTGACAGCAGACCAAGAGAAGGATCCACATTCCTGACTTGTTTCTGATCTCACAGGACAGGACTCTTCCTGGAGAGTGGACGTGAACCGAACCACACCAAGCCAGCAGCATCACACAACCAGTCTGATGTGAGGAAGCTCCAGCACCACAGCAGTCCACTCAACACACTCAACCGCCTTTAGCTCCACACTGTACACACTGGACTGATCTCATGTTTATATTAGTCAAAATAACAAAAACTCAGCCATGTAACATGATCCTGTGTTCAGTCTCATACTGATGTTGGTTAACATGAATCTTCTTCAGTAGTAAATCAGTTGAAGATTATATAAAACACCATTATTCATTTGCATTTTTACAGAGACTCAGACTGAGTGTTGCTGTAGTTCAGCAACTCCTTTACACCTTTACAACAATGAAGAAATGCTGATTCCCGACCAGGTCAGATGGATGACGGACCACAAGACAGACAGAACGGCAGGAAACGCCTGTGTTTTTGTGGCCGACATAAGTAAGCTGCACTCTAAAGGAACATTTTGTCATTTTGGGAAATATGCATATTGATTTTCTAGCCAACAGTTAGATAAGAAGATTGTTACCACGGTAAATATGTAGCTGCAGCCAGCTTCAGTAGTGTCAAAGATGAAGCCTACACATGTTTTCCAGACTCATATAACCTGTGACACCACTGATCAATGCAGATTTATTTATACATGAATTAGTCTTCGTAGTTGATTATTATAGCTGAAGTCTGGGAGACACTGACAGCAGACCAAGGGAAGGATCCACATTCCTGACTTGTTTCTGATCTCACAGGACAGGACTCTTCCCAGAGAGTGGACGACAACCGAACCACACCAAGCCAGCAGCATCACACAACCAGTCTGATGTGAGGAAGCTCCAGCACCACAGCAGTCCACTCAACACACTGAACCGCCTTCAGCTCCACACTTTACACACTTGACTGATCTCATGTTTATATTAGTCAAAATAACAAAAACTCAGCCATGTAACATGATCCTGTGTTCAGTCTCATACTGATGTTGGTTAACATGAATCTTCTTCAGTCATAAATTAGTTGAAGTTTATATAAAACACCATTATTCATTTGCATTTTTACAGAGACTCAGACTGAGTGTTGCTGTAGTTCAGTGGCTCCTTTACAACAATGAAGAAATGCTGATTCCCGACCAGGTCAGATGGATGACGGACCACAAGACGGACAGAACGGACGGAAACGCCTGTGTTTACGTGGCCGACGTAAGTAAGCTGCACTTTAAAGGAACATTTTGTCATTTTGGGAAATATGCATATTGATTTCCTAGCCAACAGTTGGATAAGAAGATTGTTACCACTGTAAATATGTAGCTGCAGCCAGCTTCAGTAGTGTCAAAGATGAAGCCTACACATGTTTTCCAGACTCATATAACCTGTGATACCACTGATCAATGCAGATTTATTTCGACATGAATTAGTCTTCGTAGTTGATTATTATAGCTGAAGTCTGGGAGACACTGACAGCAGACCAAGGGAAGGATCCACATTCCTGACTTGTTTCTGATCTCACAGGACAGGACTCTTCCCAGAGAGTGGACGACAACCGAACCACACCAAGCCAGCAGCATCACACAACCAGTCTGATGTGAGGAAGCTCCAGCACCACAGCAGTCCACTCAACACACTGAACCGCCTTCAGCTCCACACTTTACACACTTGACTGATCTCATGTTTATATTAGTCAAAATAACAAAAACTCAGCCATGTAACATGATCCTGTGTTCAGTCTCATACTGATGTTGGTTAACATGAATCTTCTTCAGTCATAAATCAGTTGAAGGTTATATAAAACACCATTATTCATTTGCATTTTTACAGAGACTCAGACTGAGTGTTGCTGTAGTTCAGTGGCTCCTTTACAACAATGAAGAAATGCTGATTCCCGACCAGGTCAGATGGATGACGGACCACAAGACAGACAGAACGGCAGTAAACGCCTGTGTTTACGTGGCCGACGTAAGTAAGCTGCACTTTAAAGGAACATTTTGTCATTTTGGGAAATATGCATATTGATTTTTTTAGCCAACAGTTAAACAAGAAGATTTTTACCTCTGCAAATATGTAGCTGCAGCCAGCTTCAGTAGTGTCAAAGATGAAGCCTACACATGTTTTCCAGACTCATATAACCTGTGACAACACTGATCAATGCAGATTTATTTCGACTTGAATTAGTCTTCGTAGTTGATTATTATAGCTGAAGTCTGGGAGACACTGACAGCAGACCAAGGGAAGGATCCACATTCCTGACTTGTTTCTGATCTCACAGGACAGGACTCTTCCCGGAGAGTGGACGTGAACCGAACCACACCAAGCCAGCAGCATCACACAACCAGTCTGATGTGAGGAAGCTCCAGCACCACAGCAGTCCACTCAACACACTCAACCGCCTTCAGCTCCACACTTTACACACTGAACTGATCTCATGTTTATATTAGTCAAAATAACAAAAACTCAGCCATGTAACATGATCCGTTGTTCAGTCTCATACTGATGTTGGTTAACATGAATCTTCTTCAGTCATAAATCAGTTGAAGGTTATATAAAACACCATTATTTATTTGTATTTTTGCAGAGACTCAGACTGAGTGTTGCTGTAGTTCAGAAGCTCCTTTACACCTTTACAACAATGAAGAAATGCTGATTCCCGACCAGGTCAGATGGATGACGGACCACAAGACGGACAGAACGGCAGGAAACGCCTGTGTTTACGTGGCCGAGATAAGTAAGCTGCACTCTAAAGGAACATTTTGTCATTTTGGGAAATATGCATATTGATTTTCTAGCCAACAGTTAGATAAGAAGATTGTTACCACTGTAAATATGTAGCTGCAGCCAGCTTCAGTAGTGTCAAAGATGAAGCCTACACGTGTTTTCCAGACTCATATAACCTGTGACACCACTGATCAATGCAGATTTATTTCGACATGAATTAGTCTTCGTAGTTGATTATTATAGCTGAAGTCTGGGAGACACTGACAGCAGACCAAGAGAAGGATCCACATTCCTGACTTGTTTCTGATCTCACAGGACAGGACTCTTCCCGGAGAATGGACGACAACCGAACCACACCAAGCCAGCAGCATCACACAACCAGTCTGATGTGAGGAAGCTCCAGCATCACAGCAGTCCACTCAACACACTGAACCGCCTTCAGCTCCACACTTTACACACTTGACTGATCTCATGTTTATATTAGTCAAAATAACAAAAACTCAGCCATGTAACATGATCCTGTGTTCAGTCTCATACTGATGTTGGTTAACATGAATCTTCTTCAGTCATAAATCAGTTGAAGGTTATATAAAACACCATTATTCATTTGCATTTTTACAGAGACTCAGACTGAGTGTTGCTGTAGTTCAGTGGCTCCTTTACAACAATGAAGAAATGCTGATTCCCGACCAGGTCAGATGGATGACGGACCACAAGACGGACAGACCGGACGGAAACGCCTGTGTTTTTGTGGACTAGCTAAGTGAGCTGCACATTAAAGGAACATTTTGTCATTTTGGGAAATATGCATATTGATTTCCTAGCCAACAGTTGGATAAGAAGATTGTCACCACTGTAAATATGTAGCTGCAGCCAGCTTTAGTAGTGTCAAAGATGAAGCCTACACGTGTTTTCCAGACTCATATAACCTGTGACACCACTGATCAATGCAGATTTAATTCCACAACAATTAGTCTTCGTAGTTGATTATTATAGCTGAAGTCTGGGAGACACTGACAGCAGACCAAGAGAAGGATCCACATTCCTGACTTGTTTCTGATCTCACAGGACAGGACTCTTCCCGGAGAGTGGACGACAACCGAACCACACCAAGCCAGCAGCATCACACAACCAGTCTGATGTGAGGAAGCTCCAGCACCACAGCAGTCCACTCAACACACTGAACCGCCTTCAGCTCCACACTGTACACACTGGACTGATCTCATGTTTATATTAGTCAAAATAACAAAAACTCAGCCATGTAACATGATCCTGTGTTCAGTCTCATACTGATGTTGGTTAACATGAATCTTCTTCAGTAGTAAATCAGTTGAAGGTTATATAAAACACCATTATTTATTTGTATTTTTGCAGAGACTCGGACTGAGTGTTGCTGTATTTCAGTGGCTCTTTTACAACAATGAAGATATGCTGATTCCCGACCAGGTCAGATGGATGACGGACCACAAGACGGACAGAACGGCAGGAAACGCCTGTGTTTTTGTGGACGACATAAGTAAGCTGCACATTAAAGGAACATTTTGTCATTTTGGGAAATATGCATATTGATTTTCTAGCCAACAGTTAGATAAGAAGATTGTTACCACTGTAAATATGTAGCTGCAGCCAGCTTCATTAGTGTCAAAGATGAAGCCTACACATGTTTTCCAGACTCATATAACCTGTGACACCACTGATCAATGCAGATTTATTTATACAAGAATTAGTCTTCGTAGTTGATTATAGCAGCTGAAGTCTGGGAGACACTGACAGCAGACCAAGAGAAGGATCCACATTCCTGACTTGTTTCTGATCTCAGGACAGGACTCTTCCCGGAGAGTGGACGTGAACCGAACCACACCAAGCCAGCAGCATCACACAACCAGTCTGATGTGAGGAAGCTCCAGCACCACTGCAGTCCACTCAACACACTGAACCACCTTCAGCTCCACACTGTACACACTGGACTGATCTCATGTTTATATCAGTCAACAAAAAAAAAAACTCAGCCATGTAACATGATCCTGTGTTCAGTCTCATACTGATGTTGGTTGACATGAATCTTCTTCAGTAGTAAATCAGTTGAAGGTTATATAAAACACCATAATTTGTATTTTTGCAGAGACTCAGACTGAGTGTTGCTGTAGTTCAGCGGCTCCTTTACACCGTTACAACAATGAAGAAATGCTGATTCCCGACCAGGTCAGATGGATGACGGACCACAAGACAGACAGAACGGCAGTAAACGCCTGTGTTTACGTGGCCGACGTAAGTAAGCTGCACTTTAAAGGAACATTTTGTCATTTTGGGAAATATGCATATTGATTTTTTTATCCATCCATCCATCGTCAACCGCTTATCCCGTTAGGGGTCGCGGGGGGGCTGGAGCCGTTCCCAGCTGGCATAGGGCGAAGGCAGGGTACACCCTGGACAGGTCGCCAGTCCATCGCAGGGCACATAGAGACAGACAACATATAGACAGACAACCATTCACACTCACACCCACACCTACGGGCAATTTAGAGTCATCAATTAACCTAAACAGCATGTCTTTGGACGGTGGGAGGAAGCCGGAGTACCCGGAGAGAACCCACGCTTACACGGGGAGAACATGCAAACTCCACACAGAAGAGTCCCAAGCCGGTTTCGAACCTGCGACCCTCTTGCTGTGAGGCAACAGCGCTAACCACTGCACCACCGTGCAGCCCATTGATTTTTTTAGCCAACAGTTAAACAAGAAGATTTTTACCTCTGCAAATATGTAGCTGCAGCCAGCTTCAGTAGTGTCAAAGATGAAGCCTACACATGTTTTCCAGACTCATATAACCTGTGACAACACTGATCAATGCAGATTTATTTCGACTTGAATTAGTCTTCGTAGTTGATTATTATAGCTGAAGTCTGGGAGACACTGACAGCAGACCAAGAGAAGGATCCACATTCCTGACTTGTTTCTGATCTCACAGGACAGGACTCTTCCCGGAGAGTGGACGACAACCGAACCACACCAAGCCAGCAGCATCACACAACCAGTCTGATGTGAGGAAGCTCCAGCACCACAGCAGTCCACTCAACACACTGAACCTCCTTCAGCTCCACACTTTACACACTGGACTGATCTCATGTTTATATTAGTCAAAATAACAAAAACTCAGCCATGTAACATGATCCTGTGTTCAGTCTCATACTGATGTTGGTTAACATGAATCTTCTTCAGTAGTAAATCAGTTGAAGGTTATATAAAACACTATTATTTATTTATATTTTTACAGAGACTCAGACTGAGTGTTGCTGTAGTTCAGAAGCTCCTTTACACCTTTACAACAATGAAGAAATGCTGATTCCCGACCAGGTCAGATGGATGACGTACCACAAGACAGACAGAACGGCAGTAAACGCCTGTGTTTACGTGGCCGACGTAAGTAAGCTGCACTTTAAAGGAACATTTTGTCATTTTGGGAAATATGCATATTGATTTCCTAGCCAACAGTTGGATAAGAAGATTGTTACCACTGTAAATATGTAGCTGCAGCCAGCTTCAGTAGTGTCAAAGATGAAGCCTACACATGTTTTCCAGACTCATATAACCTGTGATACCACTGATCAATGCAGATTTAATTCGACATGAATTAGTCTTCGTAGTTGATTATTATAGCTGAAGTCTGGGAGACACTGACAGCAGACCAAGAGAAGGATCCACATTTCTGACTTGTTTCTGATCTCACAGGACAGGACTCTTCCCAGAGAGTGGACCTGAACCGAACCACACCAAGCCAGCAGCATCACACAACCAGTCTGATGTGAGGAAGCTCCAGCACCACAGCAGTCCACTCAACACACTGAACCACCTTCAGCTCCACACTTTACACACTGAACTGATGTCATGTTTATATTAGTCAAAATAACAAAAACTCAGCCATGTAACATGATCCTGTGTTCAGTCTCATACTGATGTTGGTTAACATGAATCTTCTTCAGTAGTAAATCAGTTGAAGGTTATATAAAACACCATTATTTATTTGTATTTTTGCAGAGACTCGGACTGAGTGTTGCTGTATTTCAGCGGCTCTTTTACAACAATGAAGATATGCTGATTCCCGACAAGGTCAGATGGGTGACGGACCACAAGACGGACAGAACGGACGGAAACGCCTGTGTTTTCGTGGACTAGCTAAGTGAGCTGCACATTAAAGGAACATTTTGTCATTTTGGGAAAAATGCATATTGATTTTTTAGCCAACAGTTAAACAAGAAGATTTTTACCTCTGCAAATATGTAGCTGCAGCCAGCTTCAGTAGTGTCAAAGATGAAGCCTACACATGTTTTCCAGACTCATATAACCTGTGACAACACTGATCAATGCAGATTTATTTCGACTTGAATTAGTCTTCGTAGTTGATTATTATAGCTGAAGTCTGGGAGACACTGACAGCAGACCAAGAGAAGGATCCACATTCCTGACTTGTTTCTGATCTCACAGGACAGGACTCTTCCTGGAGAGTGGACGTGAACCGAACCACACCAAGCCAGCAGCATCACACAACCAGTCTGATGTGGGGAAGCTCCAGCACCACAGCAGTCCACTCAACACACTGAACCGCCTTCAGCTCCACACTGTACACACTGAACTGATCTCATGTTTATAATAGTCAAATTAACAAAAACTCAGCCATGTAACATGATCCGTTGTTCAGTCTCATACTGATGTTGGTTAACATGAATCTTCTTCAGTCATAAATCAGTTGAAGGTTATATAAAACACCATTATTCATTTGCATTTTTACAGAGACTCAGACTGAGTGTTGCTGTAGTTCAGTGGCTCCTTTACAACAATGAAGAAATGCTGATTCCCGACCAGGTCAGATGGATGACGGACCACAAGACGGACAGACCGGACGGAAACGCCTGTGTTTTCGTGGACTAGCTAAGTGAGCTGCACATTAAAGGAACATTTTGTCATTTTGGGAAATATGCATATTGATTTCCTAGCCAACAGTTGGATAAGAAGATTGTCACCACTGTAAATATGTAGCTGCAGCCAGCTTTAGTAGTGTCAAAGATGAAGCCTACACGTGTTTTCCAGACTCATATAACCTGTGACACCACTGATCAATGCAGATTTAATTCCACATGAATTAGTCTTCGTAGTTGATTATAGCAGCTGAAGTCTGGGAGACACTGACAGCAGACCAAGAGAAGGATCCACATTCCTGACTTGTTTCTGATCTCACAGGACAGGACTCTTCCCGGAGAGTGGACGACAACCGAACCACACCAAGCCAGCAGCATCACACAACCAGTCTGATGTGAGGAAGCTCCAGCACCACAGCAGTCCACTCAACACACTGAACCGCCTTCAGCTCCACACTGTACACACTGGACTGATCTCATGTTTATATTAGTCAAAATAAAAACAACTCAGCCATGTAACATGATCCAGTGTTCAGTCTCATACTGATGTTAGTTAACATGAATCTTCTTCAGTCATAAATCAATTGAAGTTTATATAAAACACCATTATTTATTTGTATTTTTGCAGAGACTCAGACTGAGTGTTGCTGTAGTTCAGAGGCTCCTTTACACCTTTACAACAATGAAGATATGCTGATTCCCGACCAGGTCAGATTGATGACGGACCACAAGACGGACAGAACGGACGGAAACGCCTGTGTTTTCGTGGACTAGCTAAGTAAGCTGCACCTTAAAGGAACATTTTGTCATTTTGGGAAATATGCATATTGATTTCCTAGCCAACAGTTGGATAAGAAGATTGTCACCACTGCAAATATGTAGCTGCAGCCAGCTTCAGTAGTGTCAAAGATGAAGCCTACACATGTTTTCCAGACTCATATAACCTGTGACACCACTGATCAATGCAGATTTATTTATACATGAATTAGTCTTCGTAGTTGATTATAGCAGCTGAAGTCTGGGAGACACTGACAGCAGACCAAGAGAAGGATCCACATTCCTGACTTGTTTCTGATCTCACAGGACAGGACTCTTCCCAGAGAGTGGACGACAACCGAACCACACCAAACCAGCAGCATCACACAACCAGTCTGATGTGAGGAAGCTCCAGCACCACAGCAGTCCACTCAACACACTGAACCTCCTTCAGCTCCACACTGTACACACTGGACTGATCTCATGTTTATAATAGTCAAAATAACAAAAACTCAGCCATGTAACATGATCCTGTGTTCAGTCTCATACTGATGTTGGTTAACATGAATCTTCTTCAGTAGTAAATCAGTTGAAGGTTATATAAAACACCATTATTTATTTGTATTTTTGCAGAGACTCAGACTGAGTGTTGCTGTAGTTCAGTGGCTCCTTTACAACAATGAAGAAATGCTGATTCCCGACAAGGTCAGATGGATGACGGACCACAAGACAGACTGAACGGCAGTAAACGCCTGTGTTTACGTGGCCGACGTAAGTAAGCTGCACTTTAAAGGAACATTTTGTCATTTTGGGAAATATGCATATTGATTTTTTTAGCCAACAGTTAAACAAGAAGATTTTTACCTCTGCAAATATGTAGCTGCAGCCAGCTTCAGTAGTGTCAAAGATGAAGCCTACACATGTTTTGCAGACTCATATAACCTGTGACACCACTGATCAATGCAGATTTATTTATACATGAATCAGTCTTCGTAGTTGATTATAGCAGCTGAAGTCTGGGAGACACTGACAGCAGACCAAGAGAAGGATCCACATTTCTGACTTGTTTCTGATCTCACAGGACAGGACTCTTCCCAGAGAGTGGACCTGAACCGAACCACACCAAGCCAGCAGCATCACACAACCAGTCTGATGTGAGGAAGCTCCAGCACCACAGCAGTCCACTCAACACACTGAACCACCTTCAGCTCCACACTTTACACACTGAACTGATGTCATGTTTATATTAGTCAAAATAACAAAAACTCAGCCATGTAACATGATCCTGTGTTCAGTCTCATACTGATGTTGGTTAACATGAATCTTCTTCAGTAGTAAATCAGTTGAAGGTTTTATAAAACACCATTATTTATTTGTATTTTTGCAGAGACTCAGACTGAGTGTTGCTGTAGTTCAGCAGCTCCTTTACACCTTTACAACAATGAAGAAATGCTGATTCCCGACCAGGTCAGATGGATGACGGACCACAAGACGGACAGAACGGCAGGAAACGCCTGTGTTTTTGTGGCCGACATAAGTAAGCTGCACTCTAAAGGAACATTTTGTCATTTTGGGAAATATGCATATTGATTTTCTAGCCAACAGTTAGATAAGAAGATTGTTACCACTGTAAATATGTAGCTGCAGCCAGCTTCAGTAGTGTCAAAGATGAAGCCTACACATGTTTTCCAGACTCATATAACCTGTGACACCACTGATCAATGCAGATTTATTTATACATGAATTAGTCTTCGTAGTTGATTATTATAGCTGAAGTCTGGGAGACACTGACAGCAGACCAAGAGAAGGATCCACATTCCTGACTTGTTTCTGATCTCACAGGACAGGACTCTTCCCGGAGAGTGGACGACAACCGAACCACACCAAGCCAGCAGCATCACACAACCAGTCTGATGTGAGGAAGCTCCAGCACCACAGCAGTCCACTCAACACACTGAACCACCTTCAGCTCCACACTTTACACACTGGATTGATCTCATGTTTATATTAGTCAAAATAACAAAAACTCAGCCATGTAACATGATCCTGTGTTCAGTCTCATACTGATGTTGGTTAACATGAATCTTCTTCAGTAGTAAATCAGTTGAAGTTTATATAAAACACCATTATTTATTTGTATTTTTGCAGAGACTCGGACTGAGTGTTGCTGTAGTTCAGAGGCTCCTTTACACCTTTACAACAATGAAGATATGCTGATTCCCGACCAGGTCAGATTGATGACGGACCACAAGACGGACAGAACGGACGGAAACGCCTGTGTTTTCGTGGACTAGCTAAGTAAGCTGCACCTTAAAGGAACATTTTGTCATTTTGGGAAATATGCATATTGATTTCCTAGCCAACAGTTGGATAAGAAGATTGTCACCACTGCAAATATGTAGCTGCAGCCAGCTTCAGTAGTGTCAAAGATGAAGCCTACACATGTTTTCCAGACTCATATAACCTGTGACACCACTGATCAATGCAGATTTATTTATACATGAATTAGTCTTCGTAGTTGATTATTATAGCTGAAGTCTGGGAGACACTGACAGCAGACCAAGAGAAGGATCCACATTCCTGACTTGTTTCTGATCTCACAGGACAGGACTTTTCCCGGAGAGTGGACAACAACCGAACCACACCAAGCCAGCAGCATCACACAACCAGTCTGATGTGAGGAAGCTCCAGCACCACAGCAGTCCACTCAACACACTGAACCTCCTTCAGCTACACACTTTACACACTGGACTGATCTCATGTTTATATTAGTCAAAATAACAAAAACTCAGCCATGTAACATGATCCTGTGTTCAGTCTCATACTGATGTTGGTTAACATCAATCTTCTTCAGTCATAAATCAGTTGAAGGTTATATAAAACACCATTATTCATTTGCATTTTTACAGAGACTCAGACTGAGTGTTGCTGTAGTTCAGTGGCTCCTTTACAACAATGAAGAAATGCTGATTCCCGACCAGGTCAGATGGATGACGGACCACAAGACAGACTGAACGGCAGTAAACGCCTGTGTTTTCGTGGACTAGCTAAGTGAGCTGCACATTAAAGGAACATTTTGTCATTTTGGGAAAAATGCATATTGATTTTTTAGCCAACAGTTAAACAAGAAGATTTTTACCTCTGCAAATATGTAGCTGCAGCCAGCTTCAGTAGTGTCAAAGATGAAGCCTACACATGTTTTCCAGACTCATATAACCTGTGACAACACTGATCAATGCAGATTTATTTCGACTTGAATTAGTCTTCGTAGTTGATTATTATAGCTGAAGTCTGGGAGACACTGACAGCAGACCAAGAGAAGGATCCACATTCCTGACTTGTTTCTGATCTCACAGGACAGGACTCTTCCCGGAGAGTGGACGTGAACCGAACCACACCAAGCCAGCAGCATCACACAACCAGTCTGATGTGAGGAAGCTCCAGCACCACAGCAGTCCACTCAACACACTGAACCGCCTTCAGCTCCACACTTTACACACTGGACTGATCTCATGTTTATATTAGTCAAAATAACAAAAACTCAGCCATGTAACATGATCCTGTGTTCAGTCTCATACTGATGTTGGTTAACATGAATCTTCTTCAGTAGTAAATCAGTTGAAAGTTATATAAAACACCATTATTCATTTGCATTTTTACAGAGACTCAGACTGAGTGTTGCTGTAGTTCAGCGGCTCCTTTACAACAATGAAGAAAAGCTGATTCCCGACCAGGTCAGATGGATGACGGACCACAAGACGGACAGAACGGCAGGAAACGCCTGTGTTTACGTGGCCGACATAAGTAAGCTGCACTCTAAAGGAACATTTTGTCATTTTGGGAAATATGCATATTGATTTTCTAGCCAACAGTTAGATAAGAAGATTGTTACCACTGTAAATATGTAGCTGCAGCCAGCTTCAGTAGTGTCAAAGATGAAGCCTACACGTGTTTTCCAGACTCATATAACCTGTGACACCACTGATCAATGCAGATTTATTTCGACATGAATTAGTCTTCGTAGTTGATTATTATAGCTGAAGTCTGGGAGACACTGACAGCAGACCAAGAGAAGGATCCACATTCCTGACTTGTTTCTGATCTCTCAGGACAGGACTCTTCCCGGAGAGTGGACGACAACCGAACCACACCAAGCCAGCAGCATCACACAACCAGTCTGATGTGAGGAAGCTCCAGCATCACAACAGTCCACTCAACACACTGAACCGCCTTCAGCTCCACACTGTACACACTGGACTGATCTCATGTTTATATTAGTCAAAATAACAACAACTCAGCCATGTAACATGATCCTGTGTTCAGTCTCATACTGATGTTAGTTAACATGAATCTTCTTCAGTCATAAATCAGTTGAAGTTTATATAAAACACCATTATTTATTTGTATTTTTGCAGAGACTCAGACTGAGTGTTGCTGTAGTTCAGAGGCTCCTTTACACCTTTACAACAATGAAGATATGCTGATTCCCGACCAGGTCAGATGGATGACGGACCACAAGACGGACAGAACGGCAGGAAACGCCTGTGTTTTTGTGGACGACATAAGTAAGCTGCACATTAAAGGAACATTTTGTCATTTTGGGAAATATGCATATTGATTTTCTAGCCAACAGTTAGACAAGAAGATTGTTACCACTGTAAATATGTAGCTGCAGCCAGCTTCATTAGTGTCAAAGATGAAGCCTACACATGTTTTCCAGACTCATATAACCTGTGACACCACTGATCAATGCAGATTTATTTATACATGAATTAGTCTTCGTAGTTGATTATAGCAGCTGAAGTCTGGGAGACACTGACAGCAGACCAAGAGAAGGATGCACATTCCTGACTTGTTTCTGATCTCAGGACAGGACTCTTCCCGGAGAGTGGACGTGAACCGAACCACACCAAGCCAGCAGCATCACACAACCAGTCTGATGTGAGGAAGCTCCAGCACCACAGCAGTCCACTCAACACACTGAACCACCTTCAGCTCCACACTGTACACACTGGACTGATCTCATGTTTATATCAATCAACAAAACAAAAACTCAGCCATGTAACATGATCCTGTGTTCAGTCTCATACTGATGTTGGTTGACATGAATCTTCTTCAGTAGTAAATCAGTTGAAGGTTATATAAAACACCATAATTTGTATTTTTGCAGAGACTCAGACTGAGTGTTGCTGTAGTTCAGTGGCTCCTTTACAACAATGAAGAAATGCTGATTCCCGACCAGGTCAGATGGATGACGGACCACAAGACAGACAGAACGGCAGTAAACGCCTGTGTTTACGTGGCCGACGTAAGTAAGCTGCACTTTAAAGGAACATTTTGTCATTTTGGGAAATATGCATATTGATTTTTTTAGCCAACAGTTAAACAAGAAGATTTTTACCTCTGCAAATATGTAGCTGCAGCCAGCTTCAGTAGTGTCAAAGATGAAGCCTACACATGTTTTCCAGACTCATATAACCTGTGACAACACTGATCAATGCAGATTTATTTCGACTTGAATTAGTCTTCGTAGTTGATTATTATAGCTGAAGTCTGGGAGACACTGACAGCAGACCAAGAGAAGGATCCACATTCCTGACTTGTTTCTGATCTCACAGGACAGGACTCTTCCTGGAGAGTGGACGTGAACCGAACCACACCAAGCCAGCAGCATCACACAACCAGTCTGATGTGAGGAAGCTCCAGCACCACAGCAGTCCACTCAACACACTCAACCGCCTTCAGCTCCACACTGTACACACTGAACTGATCTCATGTTTATAATAGTCAAATTAACAAAAACTCAGCCATGTAACATGATCCGTTGTTCAGTCTCATACTGATGTTGGTTAACATGAATCTTCTTCAGTCATAAATCAGTTGAAGGTTATATAAAACACCATTATTCATTTGCATTTTTACAGAGACTCAGACTGAGTGTTGCTGTAGTTCAGAGGCTCCTTTACACCTTTACAACAATGAAGATATGCTGATTCCCGACCAGGTCAGATTGATGACGGACCACAAGACGGACAGAACGGACGGAAACGCCTGTGTTTTCGTGGACTAGCTAAGTAAGCTGCACCTTAAAGGAACATTTTGTCATTTTGGGAAATATGCATATTGATTTCCTAGCCAACAGTTGGATAAGAAGATTGTCACCACTGCAAATATGTAGCTGCAGCCAGCTTCAGTAGTGTCAAAGATGAAGCCTACACATGTTTTCCAGACTCATATAACCTGTGACACCACTGATCAATGCAGATTTATTTATACATGAATTAGTCTTCGTAGTTGATTATAGCAGCTGAAGTCTGGGAGACACTGACAGCAGACCAAGAGAAGGATCCACATTCCTGACTTGTTTCTGATCTCACAGGACAGGACTCTTCCCAGAGAGTGGACGACAACCGAACCACACCAAACCAGCAGCATCACACAACCAGTCTGATGTGAGGAAACTCCAGCACCACAGCAGTCCACTCAACACACTGAACCGCCTTCAGCTCCACACTGTACACACTGGACTGATCTCATGTTTATAATAGTCAAAATAACAAAAACTCAGCCATGTAACATGATCCTGTGTTCAGTCTCATACTGATGTTGGTTAACATGAATCTTCTTCAGTAGTAAATCAGTTGAAGGTTATATAAAACACCATTATTTATTTGTATTTTTGCAGAGACTCAGACTGAGTGTTGCTGTAGTTCAGTGGCTCCTTTACAACAATGAAGAAATGCTGATTCCCGACCAGGTCAGATGGATGACGGACCACAAGACAGACTGAACGGCAGTAAACGCCTGTGTTTACGTGGCCGACGTAAGTAAGCTGCACTTTAAAGGAACATTTTGTCATTTTGGGAAATATGCATATTGATTTTTTTAGCCAACAGTTAAACAAGAAGATTTTTACCTCTGCAAATATGTAGCTGCAGCCAGCTTCAGTAGTGTCAAAGATGAAGCCTACACATGTTTTGCAGACTCATATAACCTGTGACACCACTGATCAATGCAGATTTATTTATACATGAATCAGTCTTCGTAGTTGATTATAGCAGCTGAAGTCTGGGAGACACTGACAGCAGACCAAGAGAAGGATCCACATTCCTGACTTGTTTCTGATCTCACAGGACAGGACTCTTCCCGGAGAGTGGACGACAACCGAACCACACCAAGCCAGCAGCATCACACAACCAGTCTGATGTGAGGAAGCTCCAGCACCACAGCAGTCCACTCAACACACTGAACCACCTTCAGCTCCACACTTTACACACTGGATTGATCTCATGTTTATATTAGTCAAAATAACAAAAACTCAGCCATGTAACATGATCCTGTGTTCAGTCTCATACTGATGTTGGTTAACATGAATCTTCTTCAGTAGTAAATCAGTTGAAGTTTATATAAAACACCATTATTTATTTGTATTTTTGCAGAGACTCGGACTGAGTGTTGCTGTAGTTCAGAGGCTCCTTTACACCTTTACAACAATGAAGATATGCTGATTCCCGACCAGGTCAGATTGATGACGGACCACAAGACGGACAGAACGGACGGAAACGCCTGTGTTTTCGTGGACTAGCTAAGTAAGCTGCACCTTAAAGGAACATTTTGTCATTTTGGGAAATATGCATATTGATTTCCTAGCCAACAGTTGGATAAGAAGATTGTCACCACTGCAAATATGTAGCTGCAGCCAGCTTCAGTAGTGTCAAAGATGAAGCCTACACATGTTTTCCAGACTCATATAACCTGTGACACCACTGATCAATGCAGATTTATTTATACATGAATTAGTCTTCGTAGTTGATTATTATAGCTGAAGTCTGGGAGACACTGACAGCAGACCAAGAGAAGGATCCACATTCCTGACTTGTTTCTGATCTCACAGGACAGGACTTTTCCCGGAGAGTGGACGACAACCGAACCACACCAAGCCAGCAGCATCACACAACCAGTCTGATGTGAGGAAGCTCCAGCATCACAACAGTCCACTCAACACACTGAACCTCCTTCAGCTACACACTTTACACACTGGACTGATCTCATGTTTATATTAGTCAAAATAACAAAAACTCAGCCATGTAACATGATCCTGTGTTCAGTCTCATACTGATGTTGGTTAACATGAATCTTCTTCAGTAGTAAATCAGTTGAAGGTTTTATAAAACACTATTATTTATTTATATTTTTACAGAGACTCGGACTGAGTGTTGCTGTAGTTCAGCGGCTCTTTTACAACAATGAAGATATGCTGATTCCCGACCAGGTCAGATGGATGACGGACCACAAGACGGACAGAACGGACGGAAACGCCTGTGTTTTCGTGGACTAGCTAAGTGAGCTGCACATTAAAGGAACATTTTGTCATTTTGGGAAAAATGCATATTGATTTTTTAGCCAACAGTTAAACAAGAAGATTTTTACCTCTGCAAATATGTAGCTGCAGCCAGCTTCAGTAGTGTCAAAGATGAAGCCTACACATGTTTTCCAGACTCATATAACCTGTGACACCACTGATCAATGCAGATTTATTTATACATGAATTAGTCTTCATAGTTGATTTTTATAGCTGAAGTCTGGGAGACACTGACAGCAGACCAAGAGAAGGATCCACATTCCTGACTTGTTTCTGATCTCACAGGACAGGACTCTTCCCGGAGAGTGGACGACAACCGAACCACACCAAGCCAGCAGCATCACACAACCAGTCTGATGTGAGGAAGCTCCAGCACCACTGCAGTCCACTCAACACACTGAACCACCTTCAGCTCCACACTTTACACACTGGATTGATCTCATGTTTATATTAGTCAAAATAACAAAAACTCAGCCATGTAACATGATCCTGTGTTCAGTCTCATACTGATGTTGGTTAACATGAATCTTCTTCAGTAGTAAATCAGTTGAAGGTTATATAAAACACCATTATTTATTTGTATTTTTGCAGAGACTCAGACTGAGTGTTGCTGTAGTTCAGAAGCTCCTTTACACCTTTACAACAATGAAGAAATGCTGATTCCCGACCAGGTCAGATGGATGACGGACCACAAGACGGACAGAACGGCAGGAAACGCCTGTGTTTACGTGGCCGACATAAGTAAGCTGCACTCTAAAGGAACATTTTGTCATTTTGGGAAATATGCATATTGATTTTCTAGCCAACAGTTAGATAAGAAGATTGTTACCACTGTAAATATGTAGCTGCAGCCAGCTTCAGTAGTGTCAAAGATGAAGCCTACACGTGTTTTCCAGACTCATATAACCTGTGACACCACTGATCAATGCAGATTTATTTCGACATGAATTAGTCTTCGTAGTTGATTATTATAGCTGAAGTCTGGGAGACACTGACAGCAGACCAAGAGAAGGATCCACATTCCTGACTTGTTTCTGATCTCACAGGACAGGACTCTTCCCGGAGAGTGGACGACAACCGAACCACACCAAGCCAGCAGCATCACACAACCAGTCTGATGTGAGGAAGCTCCAGCATCACAGCAGTCCACTCAACACACTGAACCTCCTTCAGCTCCACACTTTACACACTTGACTGATCTCATGTTTATATTAGTCAAAATAACAACAACTCAGCCATGTAACATGATCCTGTGTTCAGTCTCATACTGATGTTGATTAACATGAAACTTCTTCAGTCATAAATCAGTTGAAGGTTATATAAAACACCATTATTCATTTGCATTTTTACAGAGACTCAGACTGAGTGTTGCTGTATTTCAGTGGCTCTTTTACAACAATGAAGATATGCTGATTCCCGACCAGGTCAGATGGATGACGGACCACAAGACAGACTGAACGGCAGGAAACGCCTGTGTTTTTGTGGACGACATAAGTAAGCTGCACATTAAAGGAACATTTTGTCATTTTGGGAAATATGCATATTGATTATCTAGCCAACAGTTGGATAAGAAGATTGTCACCACTGCAAATATGTAGCTGCAGCCAGCTTCAGTAGTGTCAAAGATGAAGCCTACACATGTTTTCCAGACTCATATAACCTGTGACACCACTGATCAATGCAGATTTATTTATACATGAATTAGTCTTCGTAGTTGATTATTATAGCTGAAGTCTGGGAGACACTGACAGCAGACCAAGAGAAGGATCCACATTCCTGACTTGTTTCTGATCTCACAGGACAGGACTCTTCCCGGAGAGTGGACGACAACCGAACCACACCAAGCCAGCAGCATCACACAACCAGTCTGATGTGAGGAAGCTCCAGCACCACAGCAGTCCACTCAACACACTGAACCTCCTTCAGCTCCACACTTTACACACTGGACTGATCTCATGTTTATATTAGTCAAAATAACAAAAACTCAGCCATGTAACATGATCCTGTGTTCAGTCTCATACTGATGTTGGTTAACATCAATCTTCTTCAGTCATAAATCAGTTGAAGGTTATATAAAACACCATTATTCATTTGCATTTTTACAGAGACTCAGACTGAGTGTTGCTGTAGTTCAGTGGCTCCTTTACAACAATGAAGAAATGCTGATTCCCGACCAGGTCAGATGGATGACGGACCACAAGACAGACTGAACGGCAGTAAACGCCTGTGTTTACGTGGCCGACGTAAGTAAGCTGCACTTTAAAGGAACATTTTGTCATTTTGGGAAATATGCATATTGATTTTTTTAGCCAACAGTTAAACAAGAAGATTTTTACCTCTGCAAATATGTAGCTGCAGCCAGCTTCAGTAGTGTCAAAGATGAAGCCTACACATGTTTTCCAGACTCATATAGAAGAAGAAGAAGAAGAAGATCTACCTTTATTAGTCCCACAATGGGGAAATTCAATTTTACACTCTGTTAAACTCATACATGGTACATGCAGACCTGAAACACACACACATGCATTAATGGAGAGGTGTCAGAGTGAGGGGGCTGCTCCAGACAACCTGTGAAAACACTGATCAATGCAGATTTATTTCGACTTGAATTAGTCTTCGTAGTTGATTATTATAGCTGAAGTCTGGGAGACACTGACAGCAGACCAAGAGAAGGATCCACATTCCTGACTTGTTTATGATCTCACAGGACAGGACTCTTCCCAGATAGTGGACGACAACTGAACCACACCAAGCCAGCAGCATCACACAACCAGTCTGATGTGAGGAAGCTCCAGCACCACAGCAGTCCACTCAACACACTGAACCACCTTCAGCTCCACACTTTACACACTGGATTGATCTCATGTTTATATTAGTCAAAATAACAAAAACTCAGCCATGTAACATGATCCTGTGTTCAGTCTCATACTGATGTTGGTTAACATGAATCTTCTTCAGTAGTAAATCAGTTGAAGTTTATATAAAACACCATTATTTATTTGTATTTTTGCAGAGACTCGGACTGAGTGTTGCTGTAGTTCAGAGGCTCCTTTACACCTTTACAACAATGAAGATATGCTGATTCCCGACCAGGTCAGATTGATGACGGACCACAAGACGGACAGAACGGACGGAAACGCCTGTGTTTTCGTGGACTAGCTAAGTAAGCTGCACCTTAAAGGAACATTTTGTCATTTTGGGAAATATGCATATTGATTTCCTAGCCAACAGTTGGATAAGAAGATTGTCACCACTGCAAATATGTAGCTGCAGCCAGCTTCAGTAGTGTCAAAGATGAAGCCTACACATGTTTTCCAGACTCATATAACCTGTGACACCACTGATCAATGCAGATTTATTTATACATGAATTAGTCTTCGTAGTTGATTATTATAGCTGAAGTCTGGGAGACACTGACAGCAGACCAAGAGAAGGATCCACATTCCTGACTTGTTTCTGATCTCACAGGACAGGACTTTTCCCGGAGAGTGGACGACAACCGAACCACACCAAGCCAGCAGCATCACACAACCAGTCTGATGTGAGGAAGCTCCAGCACCACAGCAGTCCACTCAACACACTGAACCTCCTTCAGCTACACACTTTACACACTGGACTGATCTCATGTTTATATTAGTCAAAATAACAAAAACTCAGCCATGTAACATGATCCTGTGTTCAGTCTCATACTGATGTTGGTTAACATCAATCTTCTTCAGTCATAAATCAGTTGAAGGTTATATAAAACACCATTATTCATTTGCATTTTTACAGAGACTCAGACTGAGTGTTGCTGTAGTTCAGTGGCTCCTTTACAACAATGAAGAAATGCTGATTCCCGACCAGGTCAGATGGATGACGGACCACAAGACAGACTGAACGGCAGTAAACGCCTGTGTTTTCGTGGACTAGCTAAGTGAGCTGCACATTAAAGGAACATTTTGTCATTTTGGGAAAAATGCATATTGATTTTTTAGCCAACAGTTAAACAAGAAGATTTTTACCTCTGCAAATATGTAGCTGCAGCCAGCTTCAGTAGTGTCAAAGATGAAGCCTACACATGTTTTCCAGACTCATATAACCTGTGACAACACTGATCAATGCAGATTCATTTCGACTTGAATTAGTCTTCGTAGTTGATTATTATAGCTGAAGTCTGGGAGACACTGACAGCAGACCAAGAGAAGGATCCACATTCCTGACTTGTTTCTGATCTCTCAGGACAGGACTCTTCCCGGAGAGTGGACGACAACCGAACCACACCAAGCCAGCAGCATCACACAACCAGTCTGATATGAGGAAGCTCCAGCATCACAGCAGTCCACTCAACACACTGAACCTCCTTCAGCTCCACACTGTACACACTGGACTGATCTCATGTTTATATTAGTCAAAATAACAACAACTCAGCCATGTAACATGATCCTGTGTTCAGTCTCATACTGATGTTAGTTAACATGAATCTTCTTCAGTCATAAATCAGTTGAAGTTTATATAAAACACCATTATTTATTTGTATTTTTGCAGAGACTCAGACTGAGTGTTGCTGTAGTTCAGAGGCTCCTTTACACCTTTACAACAATGAAGATATGCTGATTCCCGACCAGGTCAGATGGATGACGGACCACAAGACGGACAGAACGGCAGGAAACGCCTGTGTTTTTGTGGACGACATAAGTAAGCTGCACATTAAAGGAACATTTTGTCATTTTGGGAAATATGCATATTGATTTTCTAGCCAACAGTTAGACAAGAAGATTGTTACCACTGTAAATATGTAGCTGCAGCCAGCTTCATTAGTGTCAAAGATGAAGCCTACACATGTTTTCCAGACTCATATAACCTGTGACACCACTGATCAATGCAGATTTATTTATACATGAATTAGTCTTCGTAGTTGATTATAGCAGCTGAAGTCTGGGAGACACTGACAGCAGACCAAGAGAAGGATGCACATTCCTGACTTGTTTCTGATCTCAGGACAGGACTCTTCCCGGAGAGTGGACGTGAACCGAACCACACCAAGCCAGCAGCATCACACAACCAGTCTGATGTGAGGAAGCTCCAGCACCACAGCAGTCCACTCAACACACTGAACCACCTTCAGCTCCACACTGTACACACTGGACTGATCTCATGTTTATATCAATCAACAAAACAAAAACTCAGCCATGTAACATGATCCTGTGTTCAGTCTCATACTGATGTTGGTTGACATGAATCTTCTTCAGTAGTAAATCAGTTGAAGGTTATATAAAACACCATAATTTGTATTTTTGCAGAGACTCAGACTGAGTGTTGCTGTAGTTCAGTGGCTCCTTTACAACAATGAAGAAATGCTGATTCCCGACCAGGTCAGATGGATGACGGACCACAAGACAGACAGAACGGCAGTAAACGCCTGTGTTTACGTGGCCGACGTAAGTAAGCTGCACTTTAAAGGAACATTTTGTCATTTTGGGAAATATGCATATTGATTTTTTTAGCCAACAGTTAAACAAGAAGATTTTTACCTCTGCAAATATGTAGCTGCAGCCAGCTTCAGTAGTGTCAAAGATGAAGCCTACACATGTTTTCCAGACTCATATAACCTGTGATACCACTGATCAATGCAGATTTAATTCGACATGAATTAGTCTTCGTAGTTGATTATTATAGCTGAAGTCTGGGAGACACTGACAGCAGACCAAGAGAAGGATCCACATTTCTGACTTGTTTCTGATCTCACAGGACAGGACTCTTCCCAGAGAGTGGACCTGAACCGAACCACACCAAGCCAGCAGCATCACACAACCAGTCTGATGTGAGGAAGCTCCAGCACCACAGCAGTCCACTCAACACACTGAACCACCTTCAGCTCCACACTTTACACACTGAACTGATGTCATGTTTATATTAGTCAAAATAACAAAAACTCAGCCATGTAACATGATCCTGTGTTCAGTCTCATACTGATGTTGGTTAACATGAATCTTCTTCAGTAGTAAATCAGTTGAAGGTTATATAAAACACCATTATTTATTTGTATTTTTGCAGAGACTCGGACTGAGTGTTGCTGTATTTCAGCGGCTCTTTTACAACAATGAAGATATGCTGATTCCCGACCAGGTCAGATGGATGACGGACCACAAGACGGACAGAACGGACGGAAACGCCTGTGTTTTCGTGGACTAGCTAAGTGAGCTGCACATTAAAGGAACATTTAATCATTTTGGGAAAAATGCATATTGATTTTTTAGCCAACAGTTAAACAAGAAGATTTTTACCTCTGCAAATATGTAGCTGCAGCCAGCTTCAGTAGTGTCAAAGATGAAGCCTACACATGTTTTCCAGACTCATATAACCTGTGACACCACTGATCAATGCAGATTTATTTCGACTTGAATTAGTCTTCGTAGTTGATTATTATAGCTGAAGTCTGGGAGACACTGACAGCAGACCAAGGGAAGGATCCACATTCCTGACTTGTTTCTGATCTCACAGGACAGGACTCTTCCCGGAGAGTGGACGTGAACCGAACCACACCAAGCCAGCAGCATCACACAACCAGTCTGATGTGAGGAAGCTCCAGCACCACAGCAGTCCACTCAACACACTCAACCGCCTTCAGCTCCACACTTTACACACTGAACTGATCTCATGTTTATAATAGTCAAATTAACAAAAACTCAGCCATGTAACATGATCCGTTGTTCAGTCTCATACTGATGTTGGTTAACATGAATCTTCTTCAGTCATAAATCAGTTGAAGGTTATATAAAACACCATTATTTATTTGTATTTTTGCAGAGACTCAGACTGAGTGTTGCTGTAGTTCAGAAGCTCCTTTACACCTTTACAACAATGAAGAAATGCTGATTCCCGACCAGGTCAGATGGATGACGGACCACAAGACGGACAGAACGGCAGGAAACGCTTGTGTTTTTGTGGACGACATAAGTAAGCTGCACAATAAAGGAACATTTTGTCATTTTGGGAAATATGCATATTGATTTTCTAGCCAACAGTTAGATAAGAAGATTGTTACCACTGTAAATATGTAGCTGCAGCCAGCTTCAGTAGTGTCAAAGATGAAGCCTACACATGTTTTCCAGACTCATATAACCTGTGACACCACTGATCAATGCAGATTTATTTCGACTTGAATTAGTCTTCGTAGTTGATTATTATAGCTGAAGTCTGGGAGACACTGACAGCAGACCAAGAGAAGGATCCACATTCCTGACTTGTTTCTGATCTCACAGGACAGGACTCTTCCCGGAGAGTGGACGACAACCGAACCACACCAAGCCAGCAGCATCACACAACCAGTCTGATGTGAGGAAGCTCCAGCACCACAGCAGTCCACTCAATACACTGAACCGCCTTCAGCTCCACACTGTACACACTGGACTGATCTCATGTTTATATCAATCAACAAAACAAAAACTCAGCCATGTAACATGATCCTGTGTTCAGTCTCATACTGATGTTGGTTAACATGAATCTTCTTCAGTAGTAAATCAGTTGAAGGTTATATAAAACACCATAATTTGTATTTTTGCAGAGACTCAGACTGAGTGTTGCTTTAGTTCAGAAGCGCCTTTACACCTTTACAACAATGAAGAAATGCTGATTCCCGACCAGGTCAGATGGATGACGGACCACAAGACGGACAGAACGGCAGGAAACGCCTGTGTTTTTGTGGCCGACATAAGTAAGCTGCACTCTAAAGGAACATTTTGTCATTTTGGGAAAAATGCATATTGATTTTTTAGCCAACAGTTAGACAAGAAGATTGTAACCACTGTAAATATGTAGCTGCAGCCAGCTTCAGTAATGTCAAAGATGAAGCCTACACGTTTTGCAGACTCATATAACCTGTGACACCACTGATCAATGCAGATTTATTTATACATGAATTAGTCTTCGTAGTTGATTATAGCAGCTGAAGTCTGGGAGACACTGACAGCAGACCAAGAGAAGGATCCACATTCCTGACTTGTTTCTGATCTCACAGGACAGGACTCTTCCCAGAGAGTGGACGACAACCGAACCACACCAAGCCAGCAGCATCACACAACCAGTCTGATGTGAGGAAGCTCCAGCACCACAGCAGTCCACTCAACACACTGAACCGCCTTCAGCTCCACACTTTACACACTGGACTGATCTCATGTTTATAATAGTCAAAATAACAAAAACTCAGCCATGTAACATGATCCTGTGTTCAGTCTCATACTGATGTTGGTTAACATGAATCTTCTTCAGTAGTAAATCAGTTGAAGGTTATATAAAACACCATTATTTATTTGTATTTTTGCAGAGACTCAGACTGAGTGTTGCTGTAGTTCAGAAGCTCCTTTACACCTTTACAACAATGAAGATATGCTGATTCCCGACCAGGTCAGATTGATGACGGACCACAAGACGGACAGAACGGACGGAAACGCCTGTGTTTTCGTGGACTAGCTAAGTAAGCTGCACCTTAAAGGAACATTTTGTCATTTTGGGAAATATGCATATTGATTTCCTAGCCAACAGTTGGATAAGAAGATTGTCACCACTGCAAATATGTAGCTGCAGCCAGCTTCAGTAGTGTCAAAGATGAAGCCTACACATGTTTTCCAGACTCATATAACCTGTGACAACACTGATCAATGCAGATTTATTTCGACATGAATTAGTCTTCGTAGTTGATTATTATAGCTGAAGTCTGGGAGACACTGACAGCAGACCAAGAGAAGGATCCACATTCCTGACTTGTTTCTGATCTCACAGGACAGGACTCTTCCCAGAGAGTGGACGACAACCGAACCACACCAAGCCAGCAGCATCACACAACCAGTCTGATGTGAGGAAGCTCCAGCACCACAGCAGTCCACTCAACACACTGAACCGCCTTCAGCTCCACACTGTACACACTGGACTGATCTCATGTTTATAATAGTGAAATTAACAAAAACTCAGCCATGTAACATGATCCGATGTTCAGTCTCATACTGATGTTGGTTAACATGAATCTTCTTCAGTCATAAATCAGTTGAAGGTTGTATAAAACACCATTATTTATTTGTATTTTTGCAGAGACTCAGACTGAGTGTTGCTGTAGTTCAGCAGCTCCTTTACACCTTTACAACAATGAAGAAATGCTGATTCCCGACCAGGTCAGATGGATGACGGACCACAAGACGGACAGAACGGCAGTAAACGCCTGTGTTTACGTGGCCGACGTAAGTAAGCTGCACTTTAAAGGAACATTTTGTCATTTTGGGAAATATGCATATTGATTTTTTTTAGCCAACAGTTAAACAAGAAGATTTTTACCTCTGCAAATATGTAGCTGCAGCCAGCTTCAGTAGTGTCAAAGATGAAGCCTACACATGTTTTCCAGACTCATATAACCTGTGATACCACTGATCAATGCAGATTTAATTCGACATGAATTAGTCTTCGTAGTTGATTATTATAGCTGAAGTCTGGGAGACACTGACAGCAGACCAAGAGAAGGATCCACATTTCTGACTTGTTTCTGATCTCACAGGACAGGACTCTTCCCAGAGAGTGGACCTGAACCGAACCACACCAAGCCAGCAGCATCACACAACCAGTCTGATGTGAGGAAGCTCCAGCACCACAGCAGTCCACTCAACACACTGAACCACCTTCAGCTCCACACTTTACACACTGAACTGATGTCATGTTTATATTAGTCAAAATAACAAAAACTCAGCCATGTAACATGGTCCTGTGTTCAGTCTCATACTGATGTTGGTTAACATGAATCTTCTTCAGTAGTAAATCAGTTGAAGGTTATATAAAACACCATTATTTATTTGTATTTTTGCAGAGACTCAGACTGAGTGTTGCTGTATTTCAGCGGCTCTTTTACAACAATGAAGATATGCTGATTCCCGACCAGGTCAGATGGATGACGGACCACAAGACGGACAGAACGGACGGAAACGCCTGTGTTTTCGTGGACTAGCTAAGTGAGCTGCACATTAATGGAACATTTTGTCATTTTGGGAAAAATGCATATTGATTTTTTAGCCAACAGTTAGACAAGAAGATTGTAACCACTGTAAATATGTAGCTGCAGCCAGTTTCAGTAGTGTCAAAGATGAAGCCTACACATGTTTTGCAGACTCATATAACCTGTGACACCACTGATCAATGCAGATTTATTTATACATGAATTAGTCTTCGTAGTTGATTATAGCAGCTGAAGTCTGGGAGACACTGACAGCAGACCAAGAGAAGGATCCACATTCCTGACTTGTTTCTGATCTCAGGACAGGACTCTTCCCAGAGAGTGGACGACAACCGAACCACACCAAGCCAGCAGCATCACACAACCAGTCTGATGTGAGGAAGCTCCAGCACCACAGCAGTCCACTCAACACACTGAACCACCTTCAGCTCCACACTGTACACACTGAACTGATCTCATGTTTATATCAATCAACAAAACAAAAACTCAGCCATGTAACATGATCCTGTGTTCAGTCTCATACTGATGTTGGTTAACATGAATCTTCTTCAGTAGTAAATCAGTTGAAGGTTATATAAAACACCATTATTTATTTGCATTTTTACAGAGACTCAGACTGAGTGTTGCTGTAGTTCAGTGGCTCCTTTACAACAATGAAGAAATGCTGATTCCCGACCAGGTCAGATGGATGACGGACCACAAGACGGACAGAACGGACGGAAACGCCTGTGTTTTCGTGGACTAGCTAAGTAAGCTGCACCTTAAAGGAACATTTTGTCATTTTGGGAAATATGCATATTGATTTTCTAGCCAACAGTTAGACAAGAAGATTGTCACCACTGTAAATATGTAGCTGCAGCCAGCTTCAGTTGTGTCAAAGATGAAGCCTACACATGTTTTGCAGACTCATATAACCTGTGACACCACTGATCAATGCAGATTTATTTTGACATGAATTAGTCTTCATAGTTGATTATTATAGCTGAAGTCTTGGAGACACTGACAGCAGACCAAGAGAAGGATCCACATTCCTGACTTGTTTCTGATCTCACAGGACAGGACTCTTCCCAGAGAGTGGACGTGAACCGAACCACACCAAGCCAGCAGCATCACACAACCAGTCTGATGTGAGGAAGCTCCAGCACCACAGCAGTTCACTCAACACACTGAACCGCCTTCAGCTCCACACTTTACACACTGGACTGATCTCATGTTTATATCAGTCAAAATAACAAAAACTCAGCCATGTAACATGATCCTGTGTTCAGTCTCATACTGATGTTGGTTAACATGAATCTTCTTCAGTAGTGAATCAGTTGAAGGTTATATAAAACACCATTATTTATTTGTATTTTTGCAGAGACTCGGACTGAGTGTTGCTGTAGTTCAGTGGCTCCTTTACAACAATGAAGAAATGCTGATTCCCGACCAGGTCAGATGGATGACGGACCACAAGACGGACAGAACGGCAGGAAACGCCTGTGTTTTCGTGGACTAGCTAAGTGAGCTGCACATTAAAGGAACATTTTGTCATTTTGGGAAATATGCATTTTGATTTCCTAGCCAACAGTTGGATAAGAAGATTGTTACCACTGTAAATATGTAGCTGCAGCCAGCTTCAGTAGTGTCAAAGATGAAGCCTACACATGTTTTCCAGACTCATATAACCTGTGACACCACTGATTAATGCAGATTTATTTAGATATGAATTAGCAGACCAAGAGAAGGATCCACATTCCTGACTTGTTTCTGATCTCAGGACAGGACTCTTCCCGGAGAGTGGACGACAACCGAACCACACCAAGCCAGCAGCATCACACAACCAGTCTGATGTGAGGAAGCTCCAGCAACACAGCAGTCCACTCAACACACTGAACCAACTTCAGTTTTCTGATCTCACAGGACAGGACTCTTCCTGGAGAGTGGACGACAACCGAATTATGAATAAATAAATTGTATTGAATTGAAAAAAAAAAAAATGCAAATCATATCTGATTTTCTTGGATTTACCTGCATTTTTATTTATTCCATCTTTTCTTTTGCATATTTGACAGATTAAGTTTTCTCCAAAGGTGAGAATGTCAGTGTGAAGGCGGTGTACTGACAGCTTTAACATCTTGAGATATTTCAGGTTTATCCTGAAACAACCCTATAATGCCTTTTAGTTTTGGTAGCCCTGCACGTTTGCCTATAGTGCAACTTATTTAAGTTCTATATTAATGTAAAGTAGTAAATGAATGCTAGGAATATTATGCTTGGTTTCAGATATTAACAGCATCTTAATTATTATTATGCATTATTATGATTCAGAGAGAAACACTGAAAGTCCCGTCCTGTCACATCGAGTACCCAAACTAACAATAAAAAGAGGCCCACATCCAAAACATCTTTTCACTTTTAATGATATATTTGTTTTTTAAAAGTTAATCAAAAAGTTTGCATTCAGCCAGTCATACTATGATATCATCTATCCATAATATTGAGATCGAGTTTGTGTCTGTAATTAGCATGAATCAATAATTAATAAACCAATAATCACAGTGTGTTTATCATCAGCTTGAGGAGGCATTCAGGTGCTGCAAAAGTGTCTGGAAGTTTATAGTTTAATTAAATATCATAAAGATCACTAATCACACAGAAGTCAATTAAATAATATAATATAATCATATAATATATAATTATCATATAATTACTGTCAATCAGCTCTCTCACTCACGCACGTGCGTCGGTGATAGCCATGACAACGCGACGCTGACGTCATCCGAGGCTATATATAATGAGAGCTGCAGCCTTTCAGCTCTCGTTTGCATTTGGACCTGACTCGAGTTGAGGCCGGTGTGAACTAGTCTACCTGAAGCGGACCACCTGGTAAACTGTTGAAAATGGCGAAGATGGTTAATTTTTCCGAGGTGGAGGGTCGCCTGGTCTTCTCCTGGTCTGACATCTCTAAGGACAAGCGAGGTAAGACATCTTCTCCTTATGTACCTAACTTATGAATTCATCTTTTAGAGATCCTTCAAACGTTTTCTGTTCAAAATAATGCTTTCAATTGATATTTTAATGGGCATGTAGTCCGACGTTGTGAAAAACACTTTGATGGCACACGGTACTTTTTTGGTTTAAGATTTAATGGTAGACATGTGCAGATTTTCCCGCCACCAATGTAGAATGTGTTAATAATGGAAACGTGATGTGGAAACACGGTTGTTTTAGTTTGACATCATCGTTTTTGTACAAATTAGTTATCAAAGGTTTTGAAAAAATGGCGACTGGGCCGTTTTTCGAATAATAACAAGTTATATTTTTTGTCTTTCTTGCCGTCACTATGGAGACCACGAGTGGCTGATGAGCGTATTACGACCGGTCGTAAATACGTGCAGGCGTAAACAAACCAGAGCCCGTTCTCCTATGTGGAGAGTTAAGTTTGTTTGCTGTTGTCGAAGCTTTGCTTCTGATGTATCCGGAGCTTTTACCGGAACATTTCATGTTCAAAAGTTAGAAAATGAATGAACTGTAATTTTAACAAAACGCGACAGATGTGCGATGTTATCTGAGCCTGAGTGAAGGAGGTAAAGTTTACTGGAGCTGCAGCCAGAGCTGTTTAGTTCACTCATCACTCTCACAGCTTCTACTTGACATGTCGCTGTTTTTATCATTGTCATAATGTACTGAAACGTGATTTGGTATTTTAGTTTTGAGGTAGAATAATGAAAACTTTGAGCATTTTAGCACTTCCGGTTCGCTCATTAGAGGCCTGTGTGCTGCGTTCAGGATCCCATCTCGTCCCTCACATCCCGTCATTCACAAACTGTATTTATGTGCATCTGTCGATCCATTTGATCCTAGTGGCTTCATATCATTGTTTTGTGTTTTGGTTTTAATAATGTTTTTTAATAATCATTTTAATACGATCATTTTAATAATAATAATTTTAAGTCGATCAAGTACAATAAATAGATGACATGTTTGCTATGGGTCCTAACTTAAAGTATGACACACTATTATTATTATTATTAGGGGGGTCGGGGCTCTGTCAGTCATTGTGAAGGAGATTGAAGGTCAAATGGTGGTGAGATGTCAATAAATATTTATTGTCCACCATATTTATCAGGCACATATTGTATTTCTTACCGTACTACTGTAGTTACTTTGCACATTCAAATTTTTTTGTGATCAGATTACAAAACATGATTCCTTGCTACAGATTAAACCCAGATCGTATATAAATGCAGCCATTTACCAAAAGCTGCTACCTGTTAATGCATCAGGAGTAATAATCTAATAATATCCATCCATCCATCGTCAACCACTTATCCCGTTAGGGGTCGCGGGGGGGCTGGAGCCGATCCCAGCTGGCATTGGGCATTGGTTATATTTATTTATTGATTTAAGTATGTTACCTTTGAGATATAGATATATATATATATATATATATATATATATATATATATATATATATAAAAACATTGCTTTTATAGAAAAGGGTGTGAAAAGTCATTCTTATTCTAGCATGAATATATTATCTCATGACTCTCATCCAGTTGTATGTTCAAAAGAGCAGCAGCAGAACTGCACAATATTTGGTGTTACTTTTAACTGTGCTAGTAGCACTTTGTGTGTTGGTGGCTTTTCTACAAGGTGCTTGTGATGCACCTGCAGTACAGTATTCACAGTTAAGTGGAGGTGTATGGGAAGAATTTGGCCTTTAAATCTCATTTCTGCCTAAAAAGCGCAGATTGTGACCTTTTTACATCCTCTCCCCTTGATGGATCAGGTGGAGCCTTTTGGTGTTTGGACTTTGGCAGTGAGCACCACAAGCCTACAAGGCCTGAGGAGGACCAGGTCGTCCCCAGTCCTCCGCTCACTCCTGATTTAGGCCAGGAAGATCTTCTTGGTCTGAATGAGGAAGATCTGCTCAGTTTGCTGTGTCTGGAGGATGAAGACCTGCTTGGTGTGGTCCAAGATGTAGACCTTGCTGCTCTCCTTGATCTGGATGATGAGGAGACAGCCACTGCTGGTCTGGACAGTGAGGTGGAGTCAGCCACTGCTGGTCTGGACGAAGAGACGGAGACAGCCACTACTGGCCTGGATGAAGAGGTGGCGGAGCCTCACACAGATGATGGAGAAGGTGAGAGGGATGATTTGTCTTCACAGGTTTGAGCAGCCCAACAGCAGGAGAGGAGGGGAAAGAGAGGGAGAACTGAATCACAATGATTGTCTTTTTTTCTCTACATAGTAAAGTGGGATGGTGTTGTTTTGTTATATGGGTTTATAAATGTAGAAGTAGCAGCTTGTGTTGTGGTGCAGTACAGTATTCATAGACTCACTGTAGGCACATGGGAATGTAAATGCAATTTATATAGTCAAAATGATTCATTATGTAAGCTGTAAGTCTCCTGTTGAAGCCAGTTTTATAGAAGGGCAGAATGTGACCTTTTTCTACCCTTTTCCCCTGCAGATGTAGATGATGAGGATGTGCCTCAGGTGGCTGAGACCAGACCTCCCTCTCCTCCTCTGGAGCAGCTCCCACGACCAGATGCTGGGATGGACCAGGATGATGATGAACCAATTATTACAGCAGTTTATCCTCCTCCCCCTACTGACCCTTATGCTCTTAATCTCACTTTTCCCCCTGCTGCTCCTTATTCTCCCCCTTTTGCTTACCCCTATGCTCCTTTTGTCCATCCTGATGCTGTACTTCTTTCTTATCCCCATGCTCCTCCTCTTTCTTATCCCCATGCTCCTCCTCTTTCTTATCCCCATGCTCCTCCTTCTTATCCCCATGCTCCTCCTCTTTCTTATCCCCAAGCTCCTCCTTCTTATCCCCATGCTCCTCCTCTTTCTTATCCCCATGCTCCTCCTCTTTCTTATCCCCATGCTCCTCTTTCTTATCCCCATGCTCCTCTTTCTTATCCCCATGCTCCTCTTTCTTATCCCCATGCTCCCCTTTTTGCTGCTCCTCCTCTTGATGTTCCTCCTGCTGGCTTCATTGTTGATCATCCTGGTTTTCATCTGCAGATGTCTGGTGCTCAGACCATTTGGCAACTCTCCTCCTCACCTTCCGGCCTCGGTGACTCCAGAAAGAGAAGAAGGGGAGAGCAGGGCGTCAACAAGCAGGTTGCCAAGAGGAGGAGGTGGTGAGAGGAGCAATACTAGCTCCATGTAAGTTACACAGCTGACAGCTTTCTCCTGGAATCATCAGAGCCATCAGTACAGTATATGTTCACATTTACTCTTCCTCTCTACCACACAGGTGGCCCACCAGCTGCTGACATCTGGCCTCTGTCTGGCAGGACTGGTGAGTTTAGGGTTAGCCTTTGCGTCTGGCTGGATAAAGCAGTGTGTTGTAATGGGGCATATTTGAATCACGTTGGCACAGTGGCTGGATCGACTTTTCTTTCCCCTGAAGGCTGGTCTTTACGTCTGGCAGGGCTGTCGAAACACCCTGTGCCATATAACCTTTGCGACTGTTAGGGCAGGTACCTTCTTCCTCTTGGTGCTGGGAACAAAATGGAGTTTTTAATAAGTAGAAAACAAACGTCCTTCATCAGAGGTATAGGTGAATCAGTTCCACGTTGATGCTACATACGAACAGAAGAACCTGGAGATTAATCCACCATCACTGGATTCAACAACACCACATAAAGTAAACTACATCCATTCACTTCATATGGACAACAAAGGTAAGTACAAGCATCTGATGTGAAGGAAGTGACTGAAGAAGTGAAGTGAAGAGAAAGTGATGTATGTTACTGTGTAACCCTGTGTGTCCATGAAGTATTACTTAGTCAGTAATTTAAAGATTACTAAATATTTTTGCCTTTATTTCCTCTCATCTTACTGCACCACATGAGCTGCTACTGTTCTGACTTGTGACCTGTTCATACATATCATATCATTTATTTTGCAATTTAAACATTATTTCTGTTTTTCTAACGATTATTTGTCATTCTTTCCCCTTACTCCACCACCTGAACAACAGGACCACAAGACGGACAGAAAGACCACAAGACGGACAGAACAAAAGGAAACGCCTTTGTTTTCATGTACTAGGTAAGTAAGCTGCACATTAAAGGAACATTTTGTCATTTTGGGAAATATGCATATTCACTTTCTAGCAAACAGTTAGACAAGAAGATTATTATCACTGTACTTATCGTACTCACTGTTGTTCTTTGAGTTGTTTTTTACATATGATAGAAAACTGAACCCCACAGAAGCAATGATGAATAACATTTTTTATCAGTTTAATATTTTTAATGATTACTGATATTGCTGACAATGTTGTACTTTTTCCTGCAGGATGTCCAGCAGTTTCCTTGATGACAGAGGAGAAGTTGGTCCTCCCGAACAGATGAGAAGGATGGCCGACCGCAAGACGAGCTGGAGAGCGATGGTCTCCTGTGATTTAGCCAACAAACTAAGTAAGTCCTCACTAAGACTACAAGACTAGCAAAGGTGACATTAAGTGGTTATAAGCTAAAGTTGAAATATGGCACAGATCAAAGTTGATTTATTTAGAGATTCCTGAGTCTGCAGGAGAAATGTGGAAGAACATCGTGATGTCTGTCAACCCAAAGGAGGAAGTGTAGTGATAAAAGAAAAAATCCTGACTTGTTTTTGATATCACAGGGCAGGACTCTTCCTGTGTTTTTGGCATTCCTGGAGCATCTGAGAGTGGATGTGGACCAGCCGAACATCCCAGGACACCCGAGCACCACAGCGGTCCACTGAACACACCGAACCACTGTCAGCAGCCTGCTAGCTTCAAGACCCCGAACATTATCTGAAGAGCCAGTGAGTCCGTCTGTCTGTCCTCTGCCCCGGCAATTCAGTTCAGTCCAAAGGGGCTTATTGACATGGGAAACATACATTTACATTACCAAAGCAACTGTGAACTAAAACCAACAATCTTGTCCTCTCCCTAGGTTACATGAAGGAGAGGAGGGTGTGTTGCTCAGGCTGCATCTGTTTAGTGACACCTGGAAGCTGCTTGACATCCTCCTGGATCCATCCCTCCATATGTGTTCACATTATACACATCCATTTAGTCATCTGGACTCTGTATGTCCATCCTGGAAGAGGGAGCCCTCCTCTGTTGCTCTTCGTGAGGTTTCTCCCAGTTTTTCCCTGTTAAAAGGGTTTTTGGGAGTTTTTACCTCATCACTATTTTTTACCACTTGACTGTTTTGGTGTTGAATTCAATAAAAGACAACATCAGACATCTAAAATGTGGTATGCGACTTTTACTTTCATTGATGTTACCATAACGTGAAATAATCGGTCATTTGCAGGTAGTGTGATACTTGTTTGATTGCATTTGATTTAACTTCCCTACACATTAATGACACCACAGTCCAAATGATGTTTATTGAGCCCTAAAACCTCACAGCTTTAGTTTGTTCTCCACTTTAATTTGGAAAAACAACAACCAGAGAAATCACTGATAACGTCTAATGTCTGATAATGTATTGAAATGGCCTTGAGATGATTAGTTATTAAAGGTATCATGTTTTGTTTTTAAACTCAGCTCTAGTAATAGTAATATTTCTAATACCATTTTTAAACAAAAGCCTGAAGCAGCTCCAAAATTGATCTAACAACTATGATGATGACAATGAGAAGGGTCCCCTTCCCATTTAATTTTGAATATTTCTCTGGGACTAGGATCAAGCCCTTTCACATTTAGCCTTCAAATAGATTATACAAAACAATCTGCATTGGGAAGATTTAAGGATAGCTGTTGCTATGTACCATGATTATTCAACACTGGGCTGTAATTTTAAAAGGTCGTAGTGATTATGGATGTGCATTTCCCAACAGTGAGCAGGGTAACATAACATAATAACAGCAGGCAGGCATCGGTCAGGTCTTCTCAAATGAACCAGAGCATCGTGTGTCCACCTTGTCATTATCTGTATGGAAAACACGTTTCATAAAGAGCATAAAAACCAGTGACACTGTACATCTGCTCCAATCTTTGGTTTTATCAGCCAGGAACACAGTTTTCAATGTAGTAAGTAAACGCAATGTGAGAGCATTTCCTCACTGTCAGTCCTTACTGAGTGCAGCTCAGCTAACACTCCTCAAGGAGAGACCCTGAATCCAGCTGCTTTTCTGTGGACTCTGACATTTTTACATTTTTGTATGTATTATGAATTACTTTTTTGAACAGCCAGCAACATGAAGGACACCCGTCCATGTCTTTGGATGGTGGGAGGAGGCTGGAGAACGTGGAGAAAACCCACACTTACACAGGGAGAAGATGCAAACTCCACACACGAGGGCCCCGAGCCGGATCCGACCTCGCTGTGAGGCCACAGTGCTAACCACGGCACCGTGCAGCCCATTTTAAGGACATATGGAACAGATTTTATGGACACTAGGAAAGCTGTCTGAATACTATTAGAAAATGTAACTGAGAATCAACATTTTCCTTATTGAACATGGAGATTTATATTCAACATTTAGATTTAACATTTATATTTAAATGGCCTGAAAAAATACATAAATAAACCCAAACTACAATTTTAATATTGCAGATTATACAGTAATACTGCTTTTCCACAAATAACTTCTCTAAGAGACAATAAGGTGCAAAAAAATCGTGAAAAAGTTCAATATTGTTTGTCGGTTATTTAAGAAAGTGAAAAGTGAATATTATCTAAAATGTAAACTAAAATGTTTCAAGCTTTTTTTCATTGTAATCTTAATAATTACAGCCTACAGCTCAAAAATGAAAGAAAACGGCATCTCTGGAAAAAAAAGATTAACAAAACAGAAATGTCCAGCTTCTGAAAAGTCTGTGGGTTTTTTCATGCAATGCTTGGTCAGGTTTCCTTCAGCATGAATTACTGCATCAGTGAGGTGAGACATGAAGGCCATCAGCCTGTGGCTCTGCTGAGGTCTTATTGAAGCTCAGGTTGCTCTGATAGCAGCCTTCAGCTCATCTGGATTGTGGGTTGGGTGTTTCTCATCTTCCTCTTGACAACACCCCATAGATCCTCTGTGGGGTTCAGGCCAGGCCAGTTGGCTGGCCAGTCCAGCACAGTAATATGATGGTCAGCAGAGCAGTTAGTAGTAGCGTTGGCACAGTGGGCAGATGCTAAGTCCTGCTGGAACAGGAAACCAGCATCTCCATAAAGCCTGTCAGCAGACGGAAGCACAAAGTGCTCTTAAGTTTCCTGCTAGACGGCTGCGTTGATTTGGGACTTGATGAAACACAGTAGACCCACATCAGCAGATGACATGGCGCCCCCCAAATCATCACCCACTGTGGAAACTTCACACTGGACTTCAAGCAACTTGGATTCTGGGCTTCCCCACTCTCCCTCCAGACTCTGGGACCTGGATTTCCAAATGAAATGCAACATTTACTTTCACCTGAATAGAGGACTGACTGCAGTGGTCCAGTTCTTGTCCTCCTTAGTCCAGGTATGAGGCTTCTGACATGGGGTCTGCTTCAGGAGAGGCTTGATACCACACAGTGTTGAAATTTCAGAGTTCAACATTTCAGAGTTCAGATCAGCTCTGGGAGTGAGATTTGAACACATTATGAGTTAAACGGTGCTCAGTGTTGGAGTTATTTGAGAGAGTTGATCACATCAGTGTCACTTTAACTCTGTAGAGAGCTCATTTCTAAATGAAGCCCCTCCCACTGAGTCTCTGTAGTTCAGTTGGAGACATTGTGAGGACGTCTCCAGTTTTTTCCTCGTGTCATACACTTTTGTCTTAGTTTTTACGTTTCCATCTTCATGTCTCAGTGAAAATGCTGGTCCAGGTTCAGTACAACCAACTACAGAAATATGTGAAGTTGGATGAGATTGGAGGACAGTATGACTTTATGCAATTTAATGACAACGGTATGTAATTTACTTCATGAGTGATGATTTTAACAAGGTTAAAAAAACTAAACTCACTGTGGACGCTCCTGAATGTCATGCAGACTTTCTTGAATGTGGATGTGTTTAACAGCTCCACTAATGCAACTTGTCATTTTTGAATTATCCAGTGGTTAACTAATGTATAGTAATGTGCAGTGAGGAGAAAGGAGCAGTGACTTCAAATGTATATTCGGTTCCAGTCATTGAGAAGTTTTCATGTCAGCAGGTAGCAGATTAACAGTTAATCATTCATTAATATCAAGATTCATAGTCACAAATAATAATCCCAAATTATTAATTGTAAGACAAATTATCATAAAATATGAAGGAAAGGAGTAACATTCAACTTTAGATATTACCCACAGTTCACTTCAATATGAGGATTTAATCGGGGCACCACCCAGTTTTATAAAAGCAGGGAAAAATAATTAAACTTGATATTAATCAGTTGCGTCTCATAATCTCATGGTTGCTACGGAGTTCTTGGCCTAGTGAACAGAGATTTGAATAGTTTATATACTGTATATATACAGAAAATCAAGTAACCAAGTTCTTCATAAATGACGTGTTTATTGGACTAACTACTGGACGACACTACTAACAATATAATTGAATGAATGAATGAATCTTATTTGACTATGAATTGGTTCATTAGTCTAGTCATCAGACTCTTTCTCCTCTGAAGATACATCTATACATCAGCCTCTCTGAGTAGATGCTAGATGGAGGTTGTGCTGTCTGGAGCAGAGTGGCAGCAGCTTCTGTCTGGAACAGTCTGGATCTTCTGGATCCAACGGTGCGACCCGACTTGGCTCGTTTCTCCCCCTCAGTGGCTCTCTTTGGTTCCTCGGACACCCTCGTTTTGGATGGCTGGCGTGTCACCTCGATGCATGTTTCCATCTTCGTCTGTCTCTGTCTGGCATCTCTGAGCCATTTCTTCAGACCCCCCCTCCTCGGAGCTGGATGGGTCAATGGATTCAAAAGATTCTGGACCTAAAGTCTTTCTTTAAGTCTTTTCTCTTCACAATGGCTGAGATTCACCAGCACGTAGATACAGCGGAGCTGCTTCAGGCTTCAGCAGCTGTTTCAGCCGTCAGGGCAGAGCGGCAACAACAAACAACAACAAACTCAGAGCCTCCTTTCAGGTAGACCGGGTGCTGGTATCATCTGGGTGTGAGGTGCTGGACCTGAGTCCTCAGGATGGAGAGCTGGTGTCCTTGGAGTGTTCCCCCACCAACCCTCTTGTGGTTTATGGGCCCATGGAGGGGGGAATGCAGAGGGGCCCAGCTCTAAGAGCTGAACCACCCCGAAGAGCCTGAAGCCCCAGAAAGACTCTCTAGACTAAATGTGTGAAGCTTCTTATCATCAGTTGAGAAAGGGGTGCAGCGTTTAGTTGGTGGGAGAACAGGAATGTGGATCCTTCTCTTGGTCTGCTGTCAGTGTCTCCCAGACTTCAGCTATAATAATCAACTATGAAGACTAATTCATTACTAAATAAATATGCATTGATCAGTGGTGTCACAGGTTATATGAGTCTGGAAAACATGTGTAGGCTTCATCTTTGACACTACTGAAGCTGGCTGCAGCTACATATTTACAGTGGTGAGAATCTTCTTGTTTAACTGTTGGCTAGAAAATCAATATGCATATTTCCGAAAATGACAAAATGTTCCTTTAGAGTGCAGCTTACTTACCTAGTCCACAAAAACACAGACATTTCCGTCCGTTCTGTCCGTCTTGTGGTCTGTCATCCATCTGACCTGGTCGGGAATCAGCATTTCTTCATTGTTGTAAAGGAGCCACTGAACTACAGCAACACTCAGTCCGAGTCTCTGCAAAAATATAATTAAATAATGGTGTTTTATATAACCTTCAACTGATTTATGACTGAAGAAAATTCATGTTAACCAACATCAGTATGAGACTGAACACAGGATCATGTTACATGGCTGAGTTTTTGTTATTTTGACTCATATAAACATGAGATCAGTTCAGTGTGTAAAGTGCAGAGCTGAAGGCGGTTCAGTGTGTTGAGTGGACTGCTGTGGTGCTGGAGCTTCCTCACATCAGACTGGTTGTGTGATGCTGCTGGCTTGGTGTGGTTCGGTTCAGGTCCACTCTCCGGGAAGAGTCCTGTCCTGTGAGATCAGAAACAAGTCAGGAATGTGGATCCTTCTCTTGGTCTGCTGTCAGTGTCTCCCAGACTTCAGTTATAATAATCAACTATGAAGACTAATTCATGTCGAAATAAATCTGCATTGATCAGTGTTGTCACAGGTTATATGAGTCTGGAAAACATGTGTAGGCTTCATCTTTGACACTACTGAAGCTGGCTGCAGCTACAAATTTACAGTGGTGACAATCTTCTTGTTTAACTGTTGGCTAGAAAATCAATATGCATATTTCCCAAAATAACAAAATGTTCCTTTAATGTGCAGCTTACTTACCTAGTCCACGAAAACACAGGCGTTTCCGTCCGTTCTGTCCGTCTTGTGGTCCGTCATCCATCTGACCTGGTCGGGAATCAGCATTTCTTCATTGTTGTAAAGGTGTAAAGGAGCCGCTGAACTACAGCAACACTCAGTCTGAGTCTCTGTAAAAATACAAATAAATAATGGTGTTTTATACAACCTTCAACTGATTTATGACTGAAGAAGATTCATGTTAACCAACATCAGCATGAGACTGAAAACAGGATCATGTTACATGGCTGAGTTTTTGTTATTTTGACTAATATAAACATGAGATCAGTCCAGTGTGTATAGTGTGGAGCTGAAGGCGGTTCAGTGTGTTGAGTGGACTGCTGTGGTGCTGGAGCTTCCTCACATTAGACTGGTTGTGTGATGCTGCTGGCTTGGTGTGGTTCGGTTCACGTCCACTCTCCGGGAAGAGTCCTGTCCTGTGAGATCAGAAACAAGTCAGGAATGTGGATCCTTCTCTTGGTCTGCTGTCAGTGTCTCCTTGACTTCAGCTATAATAATCAACTATGAAGACTAATTCATGTCAAAATAAATCTGCATTGATTATTGGTATCGCAGGTTATACGAGTCTGGAAAACATGTGTAGGCTTCATCTTTGACACTACTGAAACTGGCTGCAGCTACATATTTACAGTGGTGACAATCTTCTTGTTTAACTGTTGGCTAGAAAATCAATATGCATATTTCCCAAAATGACAAAATGTTCCTTTAATGTGCAGCTTACTTACCTAGTCCACGAAAACACAGGCATTTCCGTCCGTTCTGTCCGTCTTGTGGTCCGTCATCCATCTGACCTGGTCGGGAATCAGCATTTCTTCATTGTTGTAAAGGAGCCGCTGAACTACAGCAACACTCAGTCCGAGTCTCTGTAAAAATACAAATAAATAATGGTGTTTTATATAAACTTCAACTGATTTACTACTGAAGAAGATTCATGTTAACCAACATCAGTATGAGACTGAACACAGGATCATGTTACATGGCTGAGTTTTTGTTATTTTGACTCATATAAACATGAGATCAGTCCAGTGTGTAAAGTGTGGAGCTGAAGGTGGTTCAGTGTGTTGAGTGGACTGCTGTGGTGCTGGAGCTTCCTCACATCAGACTGGTTGTGTGATGCTGCTGGCTTGGTGTGGTTCGGTTGTCGTCCACTCTCCGGGAAGAGTCCTGTCCTGTGAGATCAGAAACAATTCAGGAATGTGGATCCTTCTCTTGGTCTGCTGTCAGTGTCTCCCAGACTTCAGCTATAAAAATCAACTATGAAGACTAATTCATGTTGAAATAAATCTGCATTGATCAGTGGTGTCACAGGTTATATGAGTCTGGAAAACATGTGTAGGCTTCATCTTTGACACTACTGAAACTGGCTGCAGCTACATATTTACAGTGGTAACAATCTTCTTATCTAACTGTTGGCTAGAAAATCAATATGCATATTTCCCAAAATGACAAAATGTTCCTTTAGAGTGCAGCTTACTTACCTAGTCCACGAAAACACAGGCATTTCCGTCCGTTCTGTCCGTCTTGTGGTCCGTCATCCATCTGACCTGGTCGGGAATCAGCATTTCTTCATTGTTGTAAAGGTGTAAAGGAGCTGCTGAACTACAGCAACACTCAGTCTGAGTCTCTGCAAAAATACAAATAAATAATGGTGTTTTATACAACCTTCAACTGATTTACTACTGAAGGAGATTCATGTTAACCAACATCAGTATGAGGCTGAACACAGGATCATGTTACATGGCTGAGTTTTTGTTATTTTGACTAATATAAACATGAGATCAGTCCAGTGTGTAAAGTGTGGAGCTGAAGGCAGTTCAGTGTGTTGAGTGGACTGCTGTGGTGCTGGAGCTTCCTCACATCAGACTGGTTGTGTGATGCTGCTGGCTTGGTGTGGTTCGGTTCACGTCCACTCTCCGGGAAGAGTCCTGTCCTGTGAGATCTGAAACAAGTCAGGAATGTGGATCCTTCTCTTAGTCTGCTGTCAGGGTCTCCCAGAGATTCAGCTATAATAATCAACTATGAAGACTAATTCATGTGGAATCAAATCTGCATTGATCAGTGGTGTCACAGGTTATATGAGTCTGGAAAACATGTGTAGGCTTCATCTTTGACACTACTGAAGCTGGCTGCAGCTACATATTTACCGTGGTGACAATCTTCTTATCCAACTGTTGGCTATAAAATCAATATGCATATTTCCCAAAATGACAAAATGTTCCTTTAGAGTGCAGCTTACTTATTCCGTCCACGAAAACACAGGCGTTTCCTTCCGGTCTGTCCGTCTTGTGGTCCGTCATCCATCTGACCTGGTCGGGAATCAGCATATCTTCATTGTTGTAAAGGTGTAAAGGAGCCTCTGAACTACAGCAACACTCAGTCGGAGTCTCTGCAAAAATACAAATAAATAATGGTGTTTTATATAAACTTCAACTGATTTACTACTGAAGAAGATTCATGTTAACCAACATAAATATGAGACTGAACACAGGATCATGTTACATGGCTGAGTTTTTGTTATTTTGACTCATATAAACATGACATCAGTTCAGTGTGTAAAGTGTGGAGCTGAAGGTGGTTCAGTGTGTTGAGTGGACTGCTGTGGTGCTGGAGCTTCCTCACATCAGACTGGTTGTGTGATGCTGCTGGCTTGGTGTGGTTCGGTTCAGGTCCACTCTCTGGGAAGAGTCCTGTCCTGTGAGATCAGAAACAAGTCAGGAATGTGGATCCTTCTCTTGGTCTGCTGTCAGTGTCTCCCAGACTTCAGCTATAATAATCAACTACGAAGACTAATTCATGTGGAATTAAATCTGCATTGATCAGTGGTGTCACAGGTTATACGAGTCTGGAAAACATGTGTAGGCTTCATCTTTGACACTACTGAAGATGGCTGCAGCTACATATTTACAGTGGTGACAATCTTCTTATCCAACTGTTGGCTAGGAAATCAATATGCATATTTCCCAAAATGACAAAATGTTCCTTTAATGTGCAGTTTACTTAGCTAGTCCACGAAAACACAGGCGTTTCCGTCCGTTCTGTCCGTCTTGTGGTCCGTCATCCATCTGACCTGGTCGGGAATCAGCATTTCTTCATTGTTGTAAAAGAGCCGCTGAAATACAGCAACACTCAGTCTGAGTCTCTGCAAAAATACAAATAAATGATGGTGTTTTATATAACCTTCAACTGATTTACTGCTGAAGAAGATTCATGTCAACCAACATCAGTATGAGACTGAACGCAGGATCATGTTACATGGCTGAGTTTTTGTTATTTTGACTAATATAAACATGAGATCAGTCCAGTGTGTAAAGTGCGGATCTGAAGGTGGTTCAGTGTGTTGAGTGGACTGCTGTGGTGCCGGAGCTTCCTCACATCAGACTGGTTGTGTGATGCTGCTGGCTTGGTGTGGTTCGGTTGTCATCCACTCTCTGGGAAGAGTCCTGTCCTGTGAGATCAGAAACAAGTCAGGAATGTGGATCCTTCTCTTAGTCTGCTGTCAGCGTCAACCAGACTTCAATTAAAAAAATCAACTACGAAGACTAATTCATGTAGAAATAAATCTGCATTGATCATTGGTGTCACAGGTTATATGAGTCTGGAAAACATGTGTAGGCTTCATCGTTGACACTACTGAAGCTGGCTGCAGCTACATATTTACAGTGGTGACAATCTTGTTGTTTAACTGTTGGCTAGAAAATCAATATGCATATTTCCCAAAATAACAAAATGTTCCTTTAATGTGCAGCTTACTTACCTAGTCCACGAAAACACAGGCGTTTCCTGCCGTTCTGTCCGTCTCGTTGTCCGTCATCCATCTGACCTGGTCGGGAATCAGCATTTCTTCATTGTTGTAAAGGAGCCGCTGAACTACAGCAACACTCAGTCTGAGTCTCTGCAAAAATACAAATAAATAATGGTGTTTTATATAACCTTCAACTGATTTACTACTGAAGAAGATTCATGTTAACCAACATCAGTATGAGACTGAACACAGGATCATGTTACATGGCTGAGTTTTTATTTTGTTGACTGATATAAACATGAGATCAGTCCAGTGTGTAAAGTGTGGAGCTGAAGGCGGTTCAGTGTGTTGACTGGACTGCTGTGGTGCTGGAGCTTCCTCACATCAGACTGGTTGTGTGATGCTGCTGGCTTGGTGTGGTTCGGTTCACGTCCACTCTCCGGGAAGAGTCCTGTCCTGTGAAATCAGAAACAAGTCGGGAATGTGGATCCTTCTCTTGGTCTGCTGTCAGTGTCTCCCAGACTTCAATTAAAAAAAAATCAACTACGAAGACTAATTCATGAGGAATTAAATCTGCATTGATCAGTGGTGTCACAGGTTATATGAGTCTGGAAAACATGTGTAGGCTTCATCTTTGACACTACTGAAGCTGGCTGCAGCTACATATTTACAGTGGTGACAATCTTCTTATCCAAGTGTTGGCTAGGAAATCAATATGCATATTTCCCAAAATGACAAAATGTTCCTTTAATGTGCAGCTTACTTAGCTAGTCCACGAAAACACAGGCGTTTCCGTCCGTTCTGTCCGTCTTGTGGTCCGTCATCCATCTGACCTGGTCGAGAATCAGCATTTCTTCATTGTTGTAAAGGAGCCACTGAACTACAGCAACACTCAGTCTGAGTCTCTGTAAAAATACAAATGAATAATGGTGTTTTATATAACCTTCAACTGATTTATGACTGAAGAAAATTCATGTTAACCAACATCAGTATGAGACTGAACACAGGATCATGTTACATGGCTGAGTTTTTATTTTGTTGACTGATATAAACATGAGATCAGTCCAGTGTGTAAAGTGCGGATCTGAAGGTGGTTCAGTGTGTTGAGTGGACTGCTGTGGTGCTGGAGCTTCCTCACGTCAGACTGGTTGTGTGATGCTGCTGGCTTGGTGTGGTTCGGTTCACGTCCACTCTCCGGGAAGAGTCCTGTCCTGTGAGATCAGAAACAAGTCAGGAATGTGGATCCTTGTCTTAGTCTGCTGTCAGTGTCTCCCAGACTTCAAATAAAATAATCAACTATGAAGACTAATTCATGTTGAAATAAATCTGCATTGATCAGTGGTGTCACAGGTTATATGAGTCTGGAAAACATGTGTAGGCTTCATCGTTGACACGACTGAAACTGGCTGCAGCTACATATTTACAGTGGTGACAATCTTCTTGTTTAACTGTTGGCTAGAAAATCAATATGCATATTTCCCAAAATAACAAAATGTTGCTTTAATGTGCAGCTTACTTACCTAGTCCACGAAAACACAGGCGTTTCCGTCCGTTCTGTCCGTCTTGTGGTCCGTCATCCATCTGACCTGGTCGGGAATCAGCATTTCTTCATTGTTGTAAAGGAGCCGCTGAACTACAGCAACACTCAGTCCGAGTCTCTGCAAAAATTGAAATAAATAATGGTGTTTTATATAACCTTCAACTGATTTATGACTGAAGAAAATTCATGTTAACCAACATCAGTATGACACTGAACACAGGATCATGTTACATGGCTGAGTTTTTGTTATTTTGACTCATATAAACATGAGATCAGTCCAGTGTGTAAAGTGCGGAGCTGAAGGCGGTTCAGTGTGTTGAGTGGACTGCTGTGGTGCTGGAGCTTCCTCACATCAGACTGGTTGTGTGATGCTGCTGGCTTGGTGTGGTTCAGTTGTCGTCCACTCTCTGGGAAGAGTCCTGTCCTGTGAGATCAGAAACAAGTCAGGAATGTGGATCCTTCTCTTGGTCTGCTGTCAGTGTCTCCCAGACTTCAGCTATAATAATCAACTACGAAGACTAATTCATGTCGAAATAAATCTGCATTGATCAGTGGTGTCACAGGTTATATGAGTCTGGAAAACATGTGTAGGCTTCATCGTTGACACTACTGAAACTGGCTGCAGCTACATATTTACAGTGGTGACAATCTTCTTGTCTAACTGTTGGCTAGAAAATCAATATGCATATTTCCCAAAATGACAAAATGTTCCTTTAGAGTGCAGCTTACTTATGTCGGCCACGTAAACACAGGCGTTTCCTGCCGTTCTGTCTGTCTTGTGGTCAGTCATCCATCTGACCTGGTCGGGAATCAGCATATCTTCATTGTTGTAAAGGAGCCGCTGAACTGCAGCAACACTCAGTCTGAGTCTCTGTAAAAATACAAATAAATAATGGTGTTTTATATAACCTTCAACTGATTTACTACTGAAGAAGATTCATGTTAACCAACATCAGTATGAGACTGAACACAGGATCATGTTACAAGGCTGAGTTTTTGTTATTTTGACTAATATAAACATGAGATCAGTCCAGTGTGTAAAGTGTGGAGCTGAAGGTGGTTCAGTGTGTTGAGTGGACTGCTGTGGTGCTGGAGCTTCCTCACATCAGACTGGTTGTGTGATGCTGCTGGCTTGGTGTGGTTCGGTTCACGTCCACTCTCTGGGAAGAGTCCTGTCCTGAGATCAGAAACAAGTCAGGAATGTGGATCCTTGTCTTAGTCTGCTGTCAGTGTCTCCCAGACTTCAGCTATAATAATCAACTACAAAGACTAATTCATGTTGAAATAAATCTGCATTGATCAGTGGTGTCACAGGTTATATGAGTCTGGAAAACATTTGTAGGCTTCATCTTTGACACTACTGAAGCTGGCTGCAGCTACATATTTACAGTGGTGACAATCTTCTTATCTAACTGTTGGCTAAAAAATCAATATGCATATTTCCCAAAATGACAAAATGTTCCTTTAGAGTGCAGCTTACTTACCTAGTCCACAAAAACACAGGCGTTTCCTTCCGGTCTGTCCGTCTTGTGGTCCGTCACCCATCTGAACTGGTCGGGAATCAGCATATCTTCATTGTTGTAAAGGTGAAAAGGAGCCTCTGAACTACAGCAACACTGAGTCTGAGTCTCTGTAAAAATACAAATAAATAATGGTGTTTTATATAACCTTCAACTGATTTACTACTGAAGAAGATTCATGTTAACCAACATCAGTATGAGACTGAACACAGGATCATGTTACATGGCTGAGTTTTTGTTATTTTGACTAATATAAACATGAGATCAGTCCAGTGTGTAAATTGTGGAGCTGAAGGCGGTTCAGTGTGTTGAGTGGACTGCTGTGGTGCTGGAGCTTCCTCACATCAGACTGGTTGTGTGATGCTGCTGGCTTGGTGTGGTTCGGTTGTCGTCCACTCTCCGGGAAGAGTCCTGTCCTGTGAGATCAGAAACAAATCAGGAATGTGGATCCTTCTCTTAGTCTGCTGTCATTGTTTCCCAGACTTCAGCTATAATAATCAACTATGAAGACTAATTCATGTTGAAATAAATCTGCATTGATCAGTGGTGTCACAGGTTATATGAGTCTGGAAAACATGTGTAGGCTTCATCTTTGACACTACTGAAGCTGGCTGCAGCTACATATTTACAGTGGTGACAATCTTCTTGTCTGAATGTTGGCTAGGAAATCAATATGCATATTTCCCAAACTGACAAAATGTTCCTTTAGAGTGCAGCTTACTTATGTCGGCCATGTAAACACAGGCGTTTCCTGCCGTTCTGTCCGTCTTGTGGTCCGTCACCCATCTGACCTTGTCGGGAATCAGCATTTCTTCATTGTTGTAAAGGTGCCACTGAACTACAGCAACACTCAGTCCGAGTCTCTGCAAAAATACAAATAAATAATGGTGTTTTATATAAACTTCAACTGATTTACTACTGAAGAAGATTCATGTTAACCAACATCAGTATGAGACTGAACACAGGATCATGTTACATGGCTGAGTTTTTGTTATTTTGACTAATATAAACATGAGATCAGTCCAGTGTGTAAAGTGTGGAGCTGAAGGCGGTTCAGTGTGTTGAGTGGACTGCTGTGGTGCTGGAGCTTCCTCACATCAGACTGGTTGTGTGATGCTGCTGGCTTGGTGTGGTTCGGTTGTCGTCCACTCTCCGGGAAGAGTCCTGTCCTGTGAGATCAGAAACAAATCAGGAATGTGGATCCTTCTCTTAGTCTGCTGTCAGTATTTCCCAGACTTCAGCTATGAAAATCAACTACGAAGACTAATTCATGTCGAAATAAATCAGCATTGATCAGTGGTGTCACAGGTTATATGAGTCTGGAAAACATGTGTAGGCTTCATCTTTGACACTACTGAAGCTGGCTGCAGCTACATATTTACAGTGGTGACAATCTTCTTGTCTGAATGTTGGCTAGGAAATCAATATGCATATTTCCCAAAATGACAAAATGTTCCTTTAGAGTGCAGCTTACTTATGTCGGCCACGTAAACACAGGCGTTTCCTGCCGTTCTGTCCGTCTTGTGGTCCGTCACCCATCTGACCTTGTCGGGAATCAGCATTTCTTCATTGTTGTAAAGGTGCCACTGAACTACAGCAACACTCAGTCCGAGTCTCTGCAAAAATACAAATAAATAATGGTGTTTTATATAAACTTCAACTGATTTACTACTGAAGAAGATTCATGTTAACCAACATCAGTATGAGACTGAACACAGGATCATGTTACATTACTGAGTTTTTGTTATTTTGACTAATATAAACATGAGATCAGTCCAGTGTGTATAGTGTGGAGCTGAAGGCGGTTCAGTGTGTTGAGTGGACTGCTGTGGTGCTGGAGCTTCCTCACATCAGACTGGTTGTGTGATGCTGCTGGCTTGGTGTGGTTCGGTTCAGGTCCACTCTCCGGGAAGAGTCCTGCCCTGTGAGATCAGAAACAAGTCAGGAATGTGGATCCTTCTCTTGGTCTGCTGTCAGTGTCTCCCAGACTTCAATTAAAAAAAAATCAACTACGAAGACTAATTCATGTGGAATTAAATCTGCATTGATCAGTGGTGTCACAGGTTATATGAGTCTGGAAAACATGTGTAGGCTTCATCTTTGACACTACTGAAGCTGGCTGCAGCTACAAATTTGCAGTGGTAAAAATCTTCTTGTTTAACTGTTGGCTAAAAAATCAATATGCATATTTCCTAAAATGACAAAATGTTCCTTTAGAGTGCAGCTTACTTACCTAGTCCACAAAAACAAAGGCATTTCCTTCCGTTCTGTCAGTCTTGTGGTCCGTCATCCATCTGACCTGGTCGGGAATCAGCATATCTTCATTGTTGTAAAGGTGTAAAGGAGCCTCTGAACTACAGCAACACTCAGTCCGAGTCTCTGCAAAAATACAAATAAATAATGGTGTTTTATATAAACTTCAACTGATTTACTACTGAAGAAGATTCATGTTAACCAACATCAGTATGAGACTGAACACAGGATCATGTTACATGGCTGAGTTTTTGTTATTTTGACTAATATAAACATGAGATCAGTCCAGTGTGTAAAGTGTGGAGCTGAAGGCGGTTCAGTGTGTTGAGTGGACTGCTGTGGTGCTGGAGCTTCCTCACATCAGACTGGTTGTGTGATGCTGCTGGCTTGGTGTGGTTCGGTTGTCGTCCACTCTCCGGGAAGAGTCCTGTCCCGTGAGATCAGAAACAAGTCAGGAATGTGGATCCTTCTCTTGGTCTGCTGTCAGTGTCTCCCAGACTTCAGCTATAATAATCAACTATGAAGACTAATTCATGTTGAAATAAATCTGCATTGATCAGTGGTGTCACAGGTTATATGAGTCTGGAAAACATGTGTAGGCTTCATCTTTGACACTACTGAAGCTGGCTGCAGCTACATATTTACAGTGGTGACAATCTTCTTGTCTGAATGTTGGCTAGAAAATCAATATGCATATTTCCCAAAATGACAAAATGTTCCTTTAGAGTGCAGCTTACTTATGTCGGCCACGTAAACACAGGCGTTTCCTGCCGTTCTGTCCGTCTTGTGGTCCGTCATCCATCTGACCTTGTCGGGAATCAGCATTTCTTCATTGTTGTAAAGGTGCCACTGAACTACAGCAACACTCAGTCCGAGTCTCTGCAAAAATACAAATAAATAATGGTGTTTTATATAACCTTCAACTGATTTACTACTTTAGAAGATTCATGTTAACCAACATCAGTATGAGACTGAACACAGGATCATGTTACATGGCTGAGTTTTTGTTATTTTGACTAGTATAAACATGAGATCAGTCCAGTGTGTAAAGTGTGGAGCTGAAGGCGGTTCAGTGTGTTGAGTGGACTGCTGTGGTGCTGGAGCTTCCTCACATCAGACTGGTTGTGTGATGCTGCTGGCTTGGTGTGGTTCGGTTCACATCCACTCTCCGGGAAGAGTCCTGTCCTGTGAGATCAGAAACAAGTCAGGAATGTGGATCCTTCTCTTAGTCTGCTGTCAGTGTCTCCTAGACTTCAGCTATAATAAGCAACTATGAAGACTAATTCATGTCAAAATAAATCTGCATTGATCATTGCTATCACAGGTTATATGAGTCTGGAAAACATTTGTAGGCTTCATCTTTGACACTACTGAAGCTGGCTGCAGCTACATATTTACAGTGGTGACAATCTTCTTATCTAACTGTTGGCTAAAAAATCAATATGCATATTTCCCAAAATGACAAAATGTTCCTTTAGAGTGCAGCTTACTTACCTAGTCCACAAAAACACAGGCGTTTCCTTCCGGTCTGTCCGTCTTGTGGTCCGTCACCCATCTGAACTGGTCGGGAATCAGCATATCTTCATTGTTGTAAAGGTGAAAAGGAGCCTCTGAACTACAGCAACACTGAGTCTGAGTCTCTGTAAAAATACAAATAAATAATGGTGTTTTATATAACCTTCAACTGATTTACTACTGAAGAAGATTCATGTTAACCAACATCAGTATGAGACTGAACACAGGATCATGTTACATGGCTGAGTTTTTGTTATTTTGACTAATATAAACATGAGATCAGTCCAGTGTGTAAATTGTGGAGCTGAAGGCGGTTCAGTGTGTTGAGTGGACTGCTGTGGTGCTGGAGCTTCCTCACATCAGACTGGTTGTGTGATGCTGCTGGCTTGGTGTGGTTCGGTTGTCGTCCACTCTCCGGGAAGAGTCCTGTCCTGTGAGATCAGAAACAAATCAGGAATGTGGATCCTTCTCTTAGTCTGCTGTCATTGTTTCCCAGACTTCAGCTATAATAATCAACTATGAAGACTAATTCATGTTGAAATAAATCTGCATTGATCAGTGGTGTCACAGGTTATATGAGTCTGGAAAACATGTGTAGGCTTCATCTTTGACACTACTGAAGCTGGCTGCAGCTACATATTTACAGTGGTGACAATCTTCTTGTCTGAATGTTGGCTAGGAAATCAATATGCATATTTCCCAAAATGACAAAATGTTCCTTTAGAGTGCAGCTTACTTATGTCGGCCATGTAAACACAGGCGTTTCCTGCCGTTCTGTCCGTCTTGTGGTCCGTCACCCATCTGACCTTGTCGGGAATCAGCATTTCTTCATTGTTGTAAAGGTGCCACTGAACTACAGCAACACTCAGTCCGAGTCTCTGCAAAAATACAAATAAATAATGGTGTTTTATATAAACTTCAACTGATTTACTACTGAAGAAGATTCATGTTAACCAACATCAGTATGAGACTGAACACAGGATCATGTTACATGGCTGAGTTTTTGTTATTTTGACTAATATAAACATGAGATCAGTCCAGTGTGTAAAGTGTGGAGCTGAAGGCGGTTCAGTGTGTTGAGTGGACTGCTGTGGTGCTGGAGCTTCCTCACATCAGACTGGTTGTGTGATGCTGCTGGCTTGGTGTGGTTCGGTTGTCGTCCACTCTCCGGGAAGAGTCCTGCCCTGTGAGATCAGAAACAAGTCAGGAATGTGGATCCTTCTCTTGGTCTGCTGTCAGTGTCTCCCAGACTTCAATTAAAAAAAATCAACTACGAAGACTAATTCATGTGGAATTAAATCTGCATTGATCAGTGGTGTCACAGGTTATATGAGTCTGGAAAACATGTGTAGGCTTCATCTTTGACACTACTGAAGCTGGCTGCAGCTACAAATTTGCAGTGGTAAAAATCTTCTTGTTTAACTGTTGGCTAAAAAATCAATATGCATATTTCCTAAAATGACAAAATGTTCCTTTAGAGTGCAGCTTACTTATGTCGGCCACGTAAACACAGGCGTTTCCGTCCGTTCTGTCCGTCTTGTGGTCAGTTATCCATCTGACCTGGTCGGGAATCAGCATTTCTTCATTGTTGTAAAGGTGTAAAGGAGCCGCTGAACTACAGCAACACTCAGTCTGAGTCTCTGTAAAAATACAAATGAATAATGGTGTTTTATACAACCTTCAACTGATTTACTATTGAAGAAGATTCATGTTAACCAACATCAGTATGAGACTGAACACAGGATCATGTTACATGGCTGAGTTTTTGTTATTTTGACTAATATAAACATGAGATCAATCCAGTGTGTACAGTGTGGAGCTGAAGGTGGTTCAGTGTGTTGAGCGGACTGCTGTGGTGCTGGAGCTTCCTCACATCAGACTGGTTGTGTGATGCTGCTGGCTTGGTGTGGTTCGGTTCAGGTCCACTCTCTGGGAAGAGTCCTGTCCTGTGAGATCAGAAACAAGTCAGAAATGTGGATCCTTCTCTTGGTCTGCTGTCAGTGTCTCCCAGACTTCAGCTATAATAATCAACTACGAAGACTAATTCATGTCGAATTAAATCTGCATTGATCAGTGGTATCACAGGTTATATGAGTCTGGAAAACATGTGTAGGCTTCATCTTTGACAATACTGAAGCTGGCTGCAGCTACATATTTACAGAGGTGACAATCTTCTTATCCAACTGTTGGCTAGAAAATCAATATGCATATTTCCCAAAATGACAAAATGTTCCTTTAAAGTGCAGCTTACTTACGTCGGCCACGTAAACACAGGCGTTTACTGCCGTTCTGTCTGTCTTGTGGTCCGTCATCCATCTGACCTGGTCGGGAATCAGCATATCTTCATTGTTGTAAAAGAGCCGCTGAAATACAGCAACACTCAGTCCGAGTCTCTGCAAAAATACAAATAAATAATGGTGTTTTATATAACCTTCAACTGATTTACTACTGAAGAAGATTCATGTTAACCAACATCAGTATGAGACTGAACACAGGATCATGTTACATGGCTGAGTTTTTGTTATTTTGACTAATATAAACATGACATCAGTTCAGTGTGTAAAGTGTGGAGCTGAAGGTGGTTCAGTGTGTTGAGTGGACTGCTGTGGTGCTGGAGCTTCCTCACATCAGACTGGTTGTGTGATGCTGCTGGCTTGGTGTGGTTCGGTTGTCGTCCACTCTTCGGGAAGAGTCCTGTCCTGTGAGATCAGAAACAAGCCAGGAATGTGGATCCTTGTCTTGGTCTGCTGTCAGTGTCTCCCAGACTTCAGCTATAAAAATCAACTATGAAGACTAATTCATGTTGAAATAAATCTGCATTGATCAGTGGTGTCACAGGTTATATGAGTCTGGAAAAAATGTGTAGGCTTCATCGTTGACACTACTGAAGCTGGCTGCAGCTACATATTTACAGTGGTGACAATCTTCTTGTTTAACTGTTGGCTAAAAAATCAATATGCATATTTCCCAAAATGACAAAATGTTCCTTTAGAGTGCAGCTTACTTACCTAGTCCACGAAAACACAGGCGTTTCCGTCCGTTCTGTCCGTCTTGTGGTCCGTCATCCATCTGACCTGGTCGGGAATCAGCATTTCTTCATTGCGGTAAAGGAGCCACTGAACAACAGCAACACTCAGTCGGAGTCTCTGCAAAAATACAAAGAAATAATGGTGTTTTATATAAACTTCAACTGATTTATGACTGAAGAAGATTCATGTTAACTAACATCAGTATGAGACTGAACACAGGATCATGTTACATGGCTGAGTTTTTGTTATTTTGACTAATATAAACATGAGATCAGTTCAGTGTGTACAGTGTGGAGATGAAGGCGGTTCAGTGTGTCGAGTGGACTGCTGTGGTGCTGGAGCTTCCTCACATCAGACTGGTTGTGTGATGCTGCTGGCTTGGTGTGGTTCGGTTCACGTCCACTCTCCGGGAAGAGTCCATTCCTGAGATCAGAAACAAGTCAGGAATGTGGATCCTTGTCTTAGTCTGCTGTCAGTGTCTCCCAGACTTCAGCTATAAAAATCAACTACGAAGACTAATTCATGTCGAAATAAATCAGCATTGATCAGTGGTGTCACAGGTTATATGAGTCTGGAAAACATGTGTAGGCTTCATCTTTGACACTACTGGAGCTGGCTGCAGCTACATATTTACAGTGGTAACAATCTTCTTGTCTAACTGTTGGCTAGAAAATCAATATGCATATTTCCCAAAATGACAAAATGTTCCTTTAGAGTGCAGCTTACTTACCTAGTCCACAAAAACACAGGCGTTTCCTTCCGGTCTGTCCGTCTTGTGGTCCGTCACCCATCTGACCTGGTCGGGAATCAGCATTTCTTCATTTTTGTAAAGGTGTAAAGGAGCAGCTGAACTACAGCAACACTCAGTCTGAGTCTCTGTAAAAATACAAATAAATAATGGTGTTTTATATAACCTTCAACTGATTTACTACTGAAGAAGATTCATGTTAACCAACATCAGTATGAGACTGAACACAGGATCATGATACATGGCTGAGTTGTTGTTTTTTTGACTGAAGTGAACATGAGATCAGTCCAGTGTGTAAAGTGTGGAGCTGAAGGCGGTTCAGTGTGTTGAGTGGACTGCTGTGGTGCTGGAGCTTCCTCACATCAGACTGGTTGTGTGATGCTGCTGGTTTGGTGTGGTTCGGTTGTCGTCCACTCTTCGGGAAGAGTCCTGTCCTGTGAGATCAGAAACAAGTCAGCAATGTGGATCCTTCTCTTGGTCTGCTGTCAGTGTCTCCCAGACTTCAGCTGCTATAATCAACTATGAAGACTAATTCATATTGAAATAAATCTGCATTGATCAGTGGTGTCACAGGTTATATGAGTCTGGAAAACATGTGTAGTCTTCATTTTTGACACTACTGAAGCTGGCTGCAGCTACATATTTACAGTGGTGACAATCTTCTTGTTTAACTGTTGGCTAGGAAATCAATATGCATATTTCCGAAAATGACAAAATGTTCCTTTAATGTGCAGCTTACTTACCTAGTCCACGAAAACACAGGCGTTTCCGTCCGTTCTGTCCGTCTTGTGGTCCGTCATCCATCTGACCTGGTCGGGAATCAGCATTTCTTCATTGTTGTAAAGGTGTAAAGGAGCCTCTGAACTACAGCAACACTCAGTCGTAGTCTCTGCAAAAATACAAATAAATAATGGTGTTTTATATAACCTTCAACTGATTTACTACTTTAGAAGATTCATGTTAACCAACATCAGTATGAGACTGAACACAGGATCATGTTACATGGCTAAGTTTTTGTTATTTTGACTAACATAAACATGAGATCAGTCCAGTGTGTACAGC
>CAMQGK010000126.1:0-149697 GCA_947000775.1 Pterois miles
AGACACAGGGGACACAGAGGAACGTGATTTTTTTCGGATTACCTGTCTCATGCACTACTGTAATAGTGATATAGTGACCGTTTCGTAAGAATAACTTTTTAAAATCATATTTGCTTCAGTTCTACCTACTGCAGCTTTAAGTACAGAGCTGGAGTCAGGATGTTGTTAGCCCAGCTTAGCTTAGCGAAAATACATGGAAATAGCTAGCTTTGCTCTGTGCTAAGATAAGATAAGATAAGATAAGATAAGATGAACCTTTATTAATCCCTGGAGGGAAATTCTAAGTTAACAAATAAAGATTTGATGGAATAAACCACAACCCAGCAGATCTGGTCACTTACTGAATAAAAATTGTCCACTACCACAGTAAATGATTTTGTGGGTATTTGTGCAAACTGTTCATTTCAGAAAGGCCCCAGGCAACATGTCCAGTAATCCATCTGAAAGTTGTTGGGCATCCAGTGGAGCCTGAGGCACAAAGTCTCATATGGACTAATGGAGGTGGTAACAATGGTGTAATGAAACACCCAGCAAAACCTCTAGAGATCGGTCCTGTCTGACAGTAATACGATAGCAGCATGTTTTGTGATTGCTTAATGAAAATAAGCTTATGAATAGACTGTTTTGACAAAGACTACATGATATTTAAGACTGACCCTATGTGGGATGAAGAAACTGATGTCCTCAACATTACATTTTGTAACAGGGAAAATGTAGCTCTGCAGTAGTGACTATGCTTACCTGCACAAAATATTCTGGTTTTTGCCCTTCTTCTGAAAAAGACAGCGCTCCTACTGAGCTGTTACATGGCTAATGAAAATGAATATTCCACTAATATTTGTGTTTACATGTTGCTTTGCATATTCTGATTAATGTACCCTGTGGCGGACATGTTCAATGGTGCGATCACGTTCTGCCTCATCCCTTCAACCACTTTCTTGTCAACATGTTCTCAACCCAACTCGTCACATACCGTAGCTTTGTCATGCTCCTTAGCCTCACCTTATTTTCAGCTTCAAAACCACTACAGTTACCCTCTGCATCACTTCAGGATTAGGCAACAAAACCTCTATAGGTAGGTTTAGGAAAAAGACCCCACTAAACTAAAACTGCTATGTACAGTGAAAATGATACTGAATGTTTTAAACAAGGGACACAAATGAAGAGCTGATTGTAAACGTAATGTGTGGGACACGAACAGCGGCCTCCTGGATGGAAGCCTTGTGTTTGTTGGACTGATCCACTTCCCCTCCTGCAGCCTGCCCGGTGTGTCTCTTTTGCCCTTTGAACTACGTCAACACAATCCCGGTGCACTTTCTTGGAGCGTTTACTGCTGCTGAGGATGGCTTTCAGTAATAGTTAATGGAACTCTCTAACTTCCTGTGAAAATGTAAATCTGTTTTGAAAGGACACTATGCATGTATCAAGCATATATCAATACACCTTCCCTGGTCCATTGAAAAGTAACACAGGAGGGGTCTCTGATGCCGAGGGACACTGACTGGTATTTGACGAGTTGAGACAGAGAGGCTGGAAGGAGATCAGCTTTTCCAAAATGTCACATTTATATGTAAAAATCTAACATTAGCAGAGTATGTCAGCACATCGTTAATGAGTTAGCATACTGAAGGCATACTATACTATACTATACTATACTATACTATACTATACTATACTATACTATATTACATATGCTGCTTCTGCTTTGTAATGACTGTACCAGTGAATAAAGACCTGCTGGCTTTACAGGAACAGTGCTGTTCCTTAATTTCATTGTCCTCTGTGCTTAAGAAGGACAGAAGGACAGAAGATACCATATTCATAGAGGATTTGTAATGTGTCTGTGTAATAATAATTGACATGTTTGTAAATATCATCTTATAATTAATTTTGGCATCATATCTTTGCATATGTAACCTTGGTAAATTATTGACTTTTACACTTAAAACCTACATTTTACAAAGTGGTGCTAAAGTTTATTCTGCACTTTGAAATATAATTGTGCTTCATTGCCTTGACACTGGTTCACTTCATCAGTGGGTTAATTTTTACACATGTTACGTTTGTGGCCATAGTTTCTTTTTTTGTCTTCCACTTATTTGGACCCTAATATATTTTAATGATGAATAAAACAGGGTTTTATTTATAATTCTCTGTAATTTCAGTGTAAAAGGTACTTTGACCTTTGCAAATTATCATCTATTTTTATTTTGGTAAAACTATCTATGTATTCAACAGTTTTGTCCTGCATAAGAGAAATGTAAACTGTGAAATCATAATCAGGACTGAGAATACTATCTAGACACAGGACTTGATCAAACACAATGTCTACATTGGTGTTTATTCTGTGCACGGTGCTCTTTTATTATGTCTTGCTGTGATGGTAAAGTGAGTGTTCACAATTAAGAAAGAACTTAGAAATGTTGGCCTGCAATGATGAAGATGACAGCACAGTGAAAGAACAACATGTTGGGCTGTACAGAGCAGTGTCTTTTAAAAAAGCATCATGTTTAAAAACTGACAAAATATAAATTATATGCCATTTGTGTCTGGTTTGAATGGGCAGTGTGTAATAAGGATGAGGTTATATTTTTTCTGAATATCAATGTTACAGTGAGTTTGAATGAACTCAATATTTAGACTAACCAGGTTAAGGTAATGGTATGCCACCAACATTCATTAAATTATAATGTCATTAACATTGTGCTACACTTTTCTACTGAAAGCATTTGATACCGCTGACTAATTATAGTCAACATTTTAGTTTCAGAGGAATAGCCCAGTAAAAGACTTAACAAGCACTCAGGAAGAAGTTAAATAGTCATTTTGAATTTGTCTCCATATCAAATGCTCTTAAAGTTGGTACAGGTGACCTGCAGGGGTCTATTCTGGGTCTTCTTCTGTTAATAAAAGTAATATCATCTCTGCCACTCCACATTCTAATGAACATTTCACAGTCATGGATGATTATGTGATCTTATATGCCATATGCTCATATCTGGGTTTAATTCTATGTTTGAAACTAGAATCTCATATTCCATTTAAAGACAAACATATTTATGCTGCATGTTTGAATTATTTCTGTCTGTTTCTATACAGTGTTTCTTGTATTGAGATGTCTGTTATATGGCATATGGTTATATGGCTGTTTAAATAAGCTAAGTACACCCACTAACCTTGTAACCTCAGTTTGTATAATGGAGCTTTCCAAAGAACACAGGGTATCTTGGAGATAAAATCTTACTGGCACCACAAAATACAAAAAGCAAAATGGGGCTTTGTGCCTGTTTTTGCATTGACTTGAATTATATTTCATTTACTGTAACCTTGAAATCTTTTCCCTTTCACCCCAAATAATTGTTCCACTATCATCACCAGCTAAGCTGCTGTTTGTGTAGACACTGTGTTGACTGCTTGACCTTTAAGTCACACTACATCGGGTCACACTCATTTCTATCAAACTGTAAGTGAATGAACAATTAAACAGCAGCCAGCAGTTTCAACCAATGACATCCACACTGACAGCAAGTGTACTCCAGTGGAAACTTTTAGCTCTGAGCCAATTCCTGAGTCTAGTTCCTGGGACTAATTGACCAAAACTAAGCTTTCTCTCAAACCATAATGGATGATGTATATCAGGACAGGCTGTTAAAGAATAAGTTTATTACAACTTGTGTCATATTGTGATGTTCAGGGTGATCGGGTTGCACAAACTTTTCACAAATTCATTTTTAAGATTGTATTGTCACTGGCAGATATTTTCCAGTGATTTACTAAATCAGGTTGCACCATTAGAGTGTACAGTATATCTCATTTGAGAAAGAATATTTTAATTCTTTGAAACATCAGTACCATCCAGTTGAAAGCATCCAATCAGCTGTGCAAAGCTACTGCAGCATCATCATAACTTTAGATAATTTGAATAAACTGTTGTCTGACATCTCACGTTCACTCCCTGTATGTTAGAACTACTGTAATTAATGAATGTAATTAGCTGCATTAGCGAGATAACCTTGTTAATGTGTTGACGTGACAGTTAGAATAATTGGACTCTCTCTGGATTAGTACACACTGCCCATTTGGTAGAAAAGTAGAAATGTGAAACATGAGAAAATACTGTAGATGCTCAGTAGAAATAACTCAAACTGTATCTGGTGCCTGAAATGCTCTCAATACAAAATCATGAAGTTACATAAAACTGAGTTGAGTAGATCTAAAACATAAACACACAAAAAGAAGACAGGGGTGGGAATAAATAAAGTAAAGGTCATATCAGTACACTGTTGTTTCCTTGGTCCTGATAAAGACCTGGTCTAGTGACACAAGCATTACACCAACAACAAGAACAAGAACGACTAAAGCAATCAAAGATGTAAAGATCATCCAATCAACGATTAAGTCAGAACTTCAAATAGGGTGAAAGGAGTAATTGCCCCATGATTTGATAAAATGTCTTTTTCATACAGAAATTGAAAAAATATTTTTTTCACATTGAGAGGGAAAATAAAATATTTACTGTACAAGAAATGACACCAAACTCATGATAAAATTTTGAGAGGGACCTTTGAGTCCCAATGAGTACAATTCCAAGAAAAATCACCCACAATCCCTTTGTTAATGGTGTTTGGAACACACTTAAAAACACTTGACTTCCAAGTTATTGATAACCAATTGTGATGGTAAGAAAAGCTGTAGAAAAATAAAGTACCAGTAATCTCAAGATTAAAAGACCAAATGCCCTTGAAAATTTTCTGAAACTCTCCAGACAAATTGGAGAGGAATAAATCCACAAATGCTGTACTTTATTTTCTTTTTTCTCTTTAAAAAAGTTTTCTTTTCATCAGTCCAGCAGTTGATCTTTAATGGAACAAGAGGGTATTGTGGGGAATACCGGGAGGGTTCTTGGGAATTTTCTGGCGACTCCGTGTCCTTCAGGTCAAACGCCACACTCATGGAGGTTAAAGTTCATAGTTCAGCACTGAGGCTTGTTCCCTCTGATGTGGTCTGGGGGTTCATGTCGAAGGCAGTGCAGTTGGATGTGATGGCTGGGGGTGCTGTGCTAAAATGGTGTGATGGAAACACAAGTAAGGGAGGAGAGTAGGGGCAGCTGGAACAACTAAGGTGTAGTTGAAGGACTGGTAGATTGACAGAGAGAGAGATGGACAGATGGTCAGAGAAAGGAAAGAAGAGAACAATAGTTTTAGTGGATTTTAACAGCCAAACCTTGGTACTGCTGTCCTCAACACATTAAAACAGCCGCAAATCCACCGTCTGCCTCGGTGCCCCGGCCTGGCCCCGTCCTCATCACTGTTTAAATATCAATCAATCAATCAATCAATCAATCAATCAATCAATCAATCAATCAAAGTTTATTTGTATAGCGCTTTTATAACCTTAATTATTATAATGGTTATTACATGCACACATACCCAAATAATACCCTACTTAATACAATCAAAGTTTTATTCCCCAACTCTTACATATCATCATGTACATCATTGTAACTGTAACTGCTTTATGTCCATTACGTCTGTCTTCTATTTTATGTATGTATGTCACTTTGTATTGTATTTTGTCACATCTCTTCACCCATAAATAAAAACAAAAACAAAGAGGAAATTGAGTGAGGAAATTTGATATAGAAATGATAATATTGTAAATGATGATAATGATGGATGCAATGAAATCTGACATAAAATCTGGTATTTGGGGCAGCTGTGGCTCAGCGGTAGAGCGGGTCACCCAATCGCAAGGTCAGCGGTTTGTTCCTCAGCTCCTCTGGTCACATGTCAACGAGTCTTTAAACCATCAGTGTGAATATGAGTATTTAGATCAGATCCTGATGGGCAGGTTGGCTCCTAGCATGGCAGCCTCTGATATCAGTGTGTGAATGTGTGTGAATGTGTGTGAATGGGTGGATGCTGACATGTAGTGTAAAGAGCTCTGAGTGGTCAGAAGACTAGAAAGGAGCTACAGAAATACCAAAGTCCACTTATCATTTATTTGATTAGCTGTGTGTCTCCAGGTAAAAACCTTTAGGTGCGGTGAATAACCTGTCCCATATTACTGTTCACAGGGTAAATTCTGTATAATCGCTGTTTCCACTGCACAAATTCAAACACAACAAAAATAATCATGTGATAATCACTACTCTCTAAAAACACTTTTACTAAAAATAATGTTTTAATTCACTAAATATCCCCAATTGCTTCCACTTTGCACACTTCCTGCATATTTCACATTAAAAGCCTAGCAGGAAGGTGAGAGATCAGGCTCCTTGAGCTGTTAAAAGGCTTTAGATATAAACCATTTCTGAGGAAAGTATTAACTTAGACTGATAAGCAGTAGAACATTAAAATTAGAGGCTAGGGAAAAATAAGTGATTGAAAACAGTACTCCCATCAGAGAAGAGAGTGGTGAGTATTGATGGCATTACAGCTGTGGAAATGTACATTATACTGACTTTATCAGTACAAGAGGAAGTTGAGCTGTTACATTAGTAAAAACTCAGTAGTTTGGATGTTATGAGTTGTGAGTTCAGAGCAGAATGAAATAACTGACATGCCCTCAGGACTGACATGATGTCACAGCGTCTACCGAAGCAACAAGACATTTCAATTAGAGTATCCACAGGATTCACATTTCAGTCCGAGCCTGAAGTCACAGAATTAGAAGGAAATGTTTCTGCGTGTAGAGCAGCGTAATGGACATATGGAATAACTCAGATAAAAGATGTAGTGGTTAGCGTTGGGGGATGAGGTTCTCAGGCTTCACTCTGATGTAAACACATTGAAGTTGATTGAATCTGCCAGTAAAACAGAGAGGGATGTGGAGGGATGGGGAGCCCTCAGTGCCGTCTCACAGTACTCATCTCATATGGGGGCGGCAGTAGCTCAGTCTGTAGGGAGTTGGCTTGGGAACCGGAGGGTCACCGGTTCAAGTCCCGACATGGACCAAAAACTGAGTGTGAACTGGTAGCTGGAGAGGTGCCAGTTTACCTCTTGGGCACTGCCGAGGTGCCCCTGAGCAAGGCACCAAACCCCCAACTGCTCGGGGCGCTTGTCTGGAGCAGCCCCCTCACTCTGACGTCTCTCCATTACTGCATGTGTGTGTGTGTTTGTGTGCATGTACCATGTATAAGTTAAAAACAGAGTGTAAATTGAATTTCCCCACTGTGGGACTAATAAAGGTAGATCTTCTTCTTCTTCTTCTTCATAGGGAGTCTGCCGACACTGCTGCTCTTTATAAAGCTCCTCTCAGCAGAATAAAGTAGAGAAGTTGGTGGTTTCAGAAGTATTTTTCAATTGTACATTTGTACTTGTAAGTCTACTTTAATTCCAACCTCAATGTTTCTCAAGACAGTTTCCTGGATGACTGAACAGTGGTGGAGAGCTGTGCTCTGGGTGTAGATCGCTGATCAAATCATCAATACAAATTGTATTCAGGTACAAAGCTGTTTTCATTAATTTCACCAATGCGCTGAGTCTACAGTAGCTTTCTAACCTCCACTGCTAACATGTGGCATTACTGTTTGCTAACAGGCTCACAAAAGGCCTTTCTGGAATGCTGGAGGCTGAACTTCAGTTGAACCCACAGATTTGAAGTTAAACGGATAATTTATTGTCTAATTATTATCAACACTAAATGTGGTGTCACAATAACAGCTGTAGAATAAAAATAATATCAGCTGTATGTCTGCTCATGTCCTTCCACCATTACTGCTGATTGATGGAAATGCATGCTGGGATACATCTGATCATTTGGAGGGTTGTTGGTTAAACGTGTTCTTGGAACTGTAATTATGGCTTCACATTGACAACAGACTGCTCATGTGTTTTTTGTCTTTTTATTAAACACTACTCGTGATTAGATCTATACTTTAGAAGCATTTAGCTGCACTTTCATCCAGGTCTTTTTGCTTTAACTGTGCTCTGTCTCAGCTCCACCGTTTTCTCTTATAAGGCTCTGGCTTGGACCCAACATTGCGTGGATGTGTACATGCTTCACATGTGATGAATGGATGTAAAAATCATACAACCATGTGGACAGTCCTGTAGCACTCTTGTGTTGTTTTTGCTTTGATTTACTCATTTCATTTAGCATTTAACACTGACTAACATCAGCTGGCCTTGTTTTTCTCCTGTGTGCACCATAGCATTACACAGACGATTACTATTACTTTTCAACTTTTACTTTGGCAGATTTGCTCACTACCATGCCTTCCTGGTGGTCTGTCAGACGGCACTCAGGGCTTAACCCGCCTAGTGGGAGGTGGTGCCTCTGTGTTTACATACCAGCCTGTCGACCGACTGGCTAAACGGCACCAGACTCCCAGCCTGGACCCTCTGCAGCCACATAAACAAGGTCACAATAAACACTTACTCAAGCAGCTGAGGCAGCTTGTTACATGTTGAAAATGACTGCAGGCTGTTATAATACAGATTTACTCACAAAACTGGGGATCCCAGATGTGTCTTACAGCTTTTGATGATTTTGCAGAGAGAAAGAGAGAGAGGGGGGGGGGGTCCAAGCATCAGGCCCAGCCAGGTGAATATGGATACGGATACTGCAGTAAATGCTGCCAAATTAACAAAATTAACCCATTTGAACATTTAACCCATTGTATGCAGTGGGCTGCTGTAAAGTGCAAGGACACTTTGACAAGTAGACAATAGCAGCCGGGGATGAAACTACCAAACATGTGGTTAAAGGACGAGCCCCTCTGCCCACTGAGCCATACCTGACCAAATGATCACTGGCAGCAATGTTATTAGTGTTATAAAGTATGGCAAAAACTTGATTGGACTGTTATCCAGGATTCTCGCAGAGTTACATCCAGCAGCCAAAGTGAACTGCGGTATGGTCCACTGCTGCCAAAGACACGGGCATCCACAGAGTCCTGAAGCTCCGCCCCCATGGCTGAGCGCTGTGTGTTTGTTTATTCAAAGTTTATTTATATTGAACAAGTCACATGTTCAAATTTCACCAAATTTGACACTGCATGTCCTTGGGTCCCCAGCAACACACCCACCAAACGTGAAGTCCGAAACGTGAAGTTATATGTAAATAACACAGAGGAGCTGTTGTCTTCACATTCCTCCATCACCGTTAGTACGTTAGCGCTGATGTCTAACAACCCATTTGTTTGTGCCTTCTTTATCAGATCCAGCCCTCTGGAGTTTCACTTTTTAAATTTCCTTTCACTTCACAGACCTTTCATCCAACACCAGTCAACCATCTGGTTCACTAGTTGACTCATTATCTTTGCTTAACCAGGATCAAAAAAGATTCACCTCTATGAACTCCATCTTTACCACTCTTGTTAAAGACCAGTAGGACAATAATACCAAAAAAACATATTAGAATGCATTCTACATTTGGTTCATTTCTCTTCCTTGTGTGCCAAACTTGCACAATGCACAATTCTTTTCAGGGTTCACTAGAACAAAAATCAATCTTAACACATGTAACGCCTACAACAGACGTAAGCAGTCACCAACCAATCACACTCATATTCTCAAAGGTTACTTTCTGACAGGAAACTGAACTGAAAGTGAAACTTATCTATGCTGTTTTTGTAATGGAGTCTTTGAAGAGAGCATAGAAAAGTTTCACTTTCAGTTCCGTTCCCTGTCAGAAACGGCTGGATAAAGCACATGGTGAAAACATTATAAATATAGCGTACACTCACACTGATATTATTTCTTTTAGGTGAGCCTCTCTTCCTCCTTCACAGCAGTGCATTGCTTTTCTGCTGTGCTGGTACATGTCTGTTTCTCCAAGCTGGGGCCTGTTGACCGCCATCTACTGTGAGTAACACACTGACTGTGGAGAAGTACCTCACAGCCCCACTTCAGCATACCAAAACTATCACTGTAAGTTCTGCTTTTTATACTTCCAGTTTTCTGATTAATGCTCTTTTCTCCTCATTCTGGACCTTTGGCCTTGTTTCGTGATCTTTTTATGGTAAGGAAAATCGTTCTTCACATTGTCTGCATGAACAGCATATGATGTCTTGTTGTGTCAAGAGTTTCAGGCAGCTCAGAGAATACATGGTAAAGGATAGGTGATGGTGGGTTCAACCTGGACACTCACCTTCCAAAGGGTCAGTCTGTCTTACTCTGGGCTGATCTCTGTCTCCTGGTGTACAACCACTTTGGTAACAGACATGTCTGGGTGCTGCTCTTTTGCCTCTTTAATGGCCTGAGCCAAAGCCTGCGGAGGAAGGACAACAATCCAGGCGTGTTCAGTAGAACACAATTAATGAGTGTAATTAAAATGACTTGCATGCAGAACAGATATGCTTGATATAGATAGATAAATATAGAATTAGATAAATATGCTTTCCTCATAGAACACATTTGTTCTATGAGGAAAACTAAGCCCACAAATTATTCCAGCTTTACATATGGTACAGTCCCCTCTAAAACTACTGGAACAGTCAGCTCCTTTATTGCTGCTGAAAATATTTGGGTTTGATGTCAACAGATGAATCTGAGGCCAGAGATCAATATTTCACCTTCTATTTCCAGGTATTCACATGTAGATTTGTTACACAACTTAGCAGATAGCACCATTTGTAACACAACACCAACTTTTTAGGTGATCCAAAGTACAGGAACAGATAGACCAGATAGATTAAAGTGAATAATACTTCATAACTGCATCAAGCCTGTGACCCACTGAGTTGTTTGTTTCGGGGGGTTTCTCCTTTCAGTCTCCTGTTCAGCAGGTAAAATGCTGATCAACAGGGTTCCAGTCTGCAGATGGTCCAGTCTAAAACCTTCCTCTTCTTCCCCTGATGAACTCCTCAGTGTGCTCAGGGGGTTTTGGCTCGTTGTCTGGCCGCATGATGAAGGATCTCCTGATCAGTTTGGTTCATCTCTCTTTAAACTGAGTTCATGTAGCTGCTGCCATCATGTGTTCCATCATCAATGAAGATCATTGATCCGTCCCAGAAGAAGCCATGCAGCCCAACCATGACATTACCTCCACCTGGTTTCACAGATGAGCTGCTGTGTTTGGGATCATGATCAGATCCTTTCTTTCTCCACACATCAGCCTTTCCATCACTTTGGTAAAGATTCATCTTTGTCTGAGGGTGTTGGTGATGTCACTGACAGTTGTTTTAGGGTTTTTCTTTGTAAACAGTGACAAATGAAACAGTACTTTTAAAAACTTTTATCATTTATCGTTTACATTCCTCACCTTGTCATGATCAATTTCAGTGTCTCCAGTGATGACGATTCTCTTCTCAATGCGAGTCTCAGAGATCCCTCCTTTCACCGTCTACAACAGAGACATGACACAAGCTAAAATATAAGCCAGGAAAACATGCAAAACCAAAATCCATCTTTATTATCCCTCTGAATTTTGACAACAGAATCCACACTGGCAGGGAAGCTTGACGAGACTTGGTGTTGATCAGCCTGTAAGACAAGTTTGGTGTCCCTCCTGTGTGATGATGCAAATGAACATTGATGGATGCATAACACATAAATTGCATTGGCAAAGCAATGACCTTATTTAGGAATTTAAGAGTAAAAACAACTGTCAGAATGTCCTTGAAACATGATACACAGTATTTCTCTGCTGGTTGTACCAGATTCAACAGGGAACATCTACAGGCTTGTGTTGATTGTGTCTTAGATATCCACCAAATGTTGCTATGTTTTGTGCATATATCCAAACCAGCAGGGGACTGTTAATATTTGCTTTAACTCTAGATGGACATTAACATGCACGTTTCACTTGATGTTTATGTAGTATGGGCCAGTCACAGGGCACAGGAGAGTGTGCTGCTGATGCAAGGAAATTTTTGTTAAGATGGACAATGAATGGCAACCCTCATCCCTGAAGTATTCTGATTAGTTTCTATCTACATCTCTTTGTAAAAACTGCCAAACTCTGTGCAAGGTTGCTAACATGAGAAGAAGATTGGAGCGGGCCAGCCTGGTTTAGAGAACACCAGCATGCAACTGTTCCCTTCACCTCTTTGCCTCAGGTCTTACCCTCCTCATATTGCACAATGTAGTTTTGCATAGAGAGTGTCTTCCATTGGTGTTTCTGAATAGCAGCCATTTGCTGGGTTTTTACAGGTTTCTACTACAGAACATAAATTTAATTCACTTTTACATTTGCCTTTCCAACTAAAATAAATACAACTGAAATTAAATGTTTCTCTCAGGACCCTCTTATGAAAATGAGAGTTACTGAAGTAACTACAGTTTTAGATTTCAAGCTGACCACCAGATGGTGCTCTAGCTCCTGATATGTCCATCTTGCATATGCGTAGGTTGAGTCGTTATACCAACAAAATAACCTGTGATCATGCAATAGGGTGCACGCGCCAGCTCCAGTATAAAACCCTAACATCATAATGCAGTCTGTTCTCACACAATATTCTCGCCCGGATTCAAAGTAACAAACAACTCTGGCTGTCATCCAGAATTCATAGAACCAGAGTTACATTTGTAACTCTCATTCTCCGTCATTCATCCTGACCGCCAGACAGTGGTGCTTTAGCACAGGATGACTTAATGATGACCTTACTGAGGAATGGAAGCCGTTGACAGGACGGCCATTACCACAGTCTGGGGAGCAACCACATTAACACATTAATTGCGACCAAAGGTACATGAAGACTACCAGTTGCAGCTGCAGGGATGTCTTGCAGAGCAACCCCTTTCAGGGCTGCTCAGGATGTGGACGCAAGTAGAGTGACACATTACTAGGCGCAGGCAGGTCCTGCAACCTACTGTTTAAGTGTGTAGACTCACATCCATAATTCCACAATCCAATTTGAAAGTCTTTGTTTTGGTAGGGGTTCACTCTTCTTACAACCCCATAAAAAGCAATATGTTTGTCAGTATTATGTAAACTGGCAGTGGCCTCCACATATGCCTTGAGTACCCAAACCAGAAAGGACGGATTCAGTATGAGAGTAATCCCTGAGCCATCCAGGTACTAATGCATGCACATCTTACAAAGGGACTTTGGCTCAGGAGGTTGAGAAAGGATGCCCATTCCACTCTGAAGGTCAGTGGTTTGATCCCTGCCACCTCCAGTCTGGGCGAGTGTCGCAAGATACTTAACCTGCAGCCTGAGCAATTGGTGTGTGAGTGTGTATGTGAATGATTAGATTAGCACCTTGTGTGGTAGACTGGGGTAAATGTTGGCATGTAGTGTAAAGCACTCTAAGTGGTTGTGAGACTAGAAAAGCATTTTATAAATGCATGTCAATTTACCATTAACTAATCAGATGCTGAAGTGATAGCTGCATGCACTTTCAAGGCTGATGCATATCTGCCACCATCCAACTGCAGGAAGTGCAGAATGATGGCCACAGAGCAGTTCTCCGGTACCTCACCAAGTGTTTTGCATCACTGGGAAAAAGCTTCCATTGATTAATGTAGAGAAACTTAGTGGAGGGGACCGTCGAACCCAACACAGTGTGGATCACTGACTGGTCACAGGATGCCAGGAGTGGGTCCTGGCCAGACAATTGAAGGTGATCTGGATTCAGATGCCATTTATATCCCTCCAGATCAGAGAGATGTCTGGTCTTCTTTGGAAATGCCATGGCTCTCTAACTGAGCAGTGACACAAGCAATGAAACCACGGCCTCCCTGGCCAGTTGAGGACTACTAGTAGTCAGTAATTAGTGGCCTCCCTGTTGGACCAGAATCATAGGTGAGTGGAACTGGAGGAAAGACATACAGAAGGCAAGCTGGCCAAATGTGAACTGAAGCATCCTGTACCAGAGGACTGGTCCTCTCCAACAGGGAGTACCAGAGGGGACAATGTGTTCATGTTTCTGAGGCAAAAATGCACACATGCTTTGACACATTGGCTCCAAATCATTTAAACCACCTCTGGATAGAGTTTCTAGTCTCCCTGTGGCGGCCCTTGGAGTCATACAGTAGCACATTGGCTGCACTGTTCTGTGCACCTGGTAAATGTACAACCCTGAGGCTCAGGAAGTGTGGAAATGCCCAATTAAGGAGCTGCTGTGATGCTCACAGACCCTGTCTCAAGCTGGTGTCTCCCTGATGACTGATATGATATACAGCCAAAGTGCTGTCTGTCTGCCAGTCCTTCAGAAAATGTTATAGAAAATGTTACAGTTATATTACTCTGAGCTGGAGCACATTTTATTGCTCTAACCTCTGCTGCACACTCCATTGGCCCTTGATGGTCTAGAGCTGCCACACTGCACCTCAGTTCAATAGAGAGCCGTCCATTACCATAACCTCTCAACAGGAAGAGATTACTCCCAGGGGAACCACCTTGGTCAGATACACCTTTCTCCTCCAAGGTTTCAAAGTCCGACAACAAAAGCTCGATACCCTGACATTCCTGCCCCGGTGCCACTGATTGATCCTTCTGATGATCTGGAAAGGGATGCAAGGAAAAAGACCCAGAGGGACCACCATGGACACTGCTGTCAGCATGCCCGGGAGCCTCAGAAAGAGGCTGTATTTCAAAAGCTCTCATTGACATTGACATCTGCTCTACAGTTGGGGAAATGATAAGCTAATTGTCCAGTTATGTTAAGATCGTCAGACCTCTGGCTTGAATGGGTGCTGCTACACATCTTGTTAATATGTGAGGGGCCAGTGACAAATCAAATGGCATCACTTTGAACTCAAGTCTGACCCCCCCGGCACCTAAAGCCTTCGGGAGGGCGACCACTGGGGGCTGATCCTATTGGCACATGAGAAGCACCATGTCAGTGGCGCTGATCATTGTGCCCAGAATACTGTGAAGCTCTAGGTTGTCCACCTGGGAGAACAGGTGGTAAGTGATGACAGTGGCTGGGACCAGATTGGGTAGGATTGACTGGGGCTGTGCAATCTAAACCATAGCTACCTGCCTCTTGCATGGTAGTCAAGGTTCTGCAATCATTGGTGTGTCGAGACAACAATTTAGGGTTTGACAAGCATGTCTGGAGCTCTTTAATATAATGTGTAGACAGAAGGAGACAAAAGGAGGAGGGCTGTGGCATCTGCCTGAAAAAAGTACTTGAAGGAGCTGCTGCAACAGGAACTTCATCAAGCCACAGGGGTCATCAGAACTGGTGGCTTCATTGTGGCATGGCCAGCTTCTTATCCATCTAATGAGCCACCTTCAAATCCCGAAGAACAGCAACAGAGGCCCTGGAGGCTATGTCTCTATCCATGTCTTGCCCCTTATCTGTGAACAAGCTGCTGGAGGCTGCACCTGTCAGCAGTAGTTCAATGTGAACCATAACTTCGGTGGGTGAGAAAACGAAACAGCAACCCTCAGGTTACGAGGCTACAAGCGATGAACCAAACTGATCTGTTATCAGCTTCTTCAATTACATGAATATAGAGGGAACAGACTGTGTGATAATGTTAGGGTTTTATACATGTGCCCTAAGTCATCACATAGTCACAGGTGACTTTGTAGGTATAATTCTCAAACTGCACACATGCAAGATCAGGCGCTAAAGCACAGCTGTCTAACAGTCAGAGAGAATAAAATAGCACCAACGAAACATCTGAAAAAACAAAAATATCTCAAGTGTATTGTGTCCTCAAAAACCAGATCGCAATAAAAGATCTGAGTTGTTACATGATTTTATTTTTTTTACCTGTAATTTCAGTGGCAGATACCCATATGATTAATATGGACAAAAAAAACATAATCATTTTTCAAATTTCAACATATACCAATGAAAGAAATCCACAAAAAACACATTGGAGGTGAGTGGAACAAAGGCTAGCCAGGTAACTAGGGCATGACTTTGGTATTCTAGTCACGTTCACACCATTTACACTTCCCTCAGTCACTCTCCATTGAATAGTGTGTTGTGAAGGGTCAATACCACTGGCACAAGTGACTGAGTAGGGATAGGGATCCATCACAGCATGGTGGTAAATTACTGTATTGTCTGTATTGACTGACTGTGGGGCTGTTCGTGAAGTGAGCAGACCTTGGTGATCTGGGTGGTGGTGGTGGTGCTGATGGTCTCTGAGGTGATGGTCTGGGCACTCAGCAGCACTCCTGAGTCCCTCTCTGCCAGACTGTCCACTGGCTGTGGGAGAGACACCTTTTAAGTGTTACACAAGAATCTCAAATGAATCAATTTTAAACATACTAAGTTGTCTCTCATCTGTAATTTGTATGTGTGATTAGTCTATTTTTTTAATTTCAAGACTTTAAAAGACATGCTAATCCTACTTGGAACCAGAACTGGGTGTTGAACCTCAAAACGTTTTTGGTACCGACCAACACTACGCTAGCATTGCATGTCCAGTCAAATTGGTTACTTATCCTTCATGCCGACATTTTCTGATTTAAATCAAAAGTATCTAATTATGGGCTGTTTTATTCAGATTAAAGTCTTGTATGACTGCTTGTGTTTAAATGACTAAAATATTTGAGAACTTTTTTAAATGAAATTAGTGAAAAAAATGTTTTGCAGTAAAACATGTTCATGTTTAGTAAAGCACCAAAAAAGGATAATTTTGGTAGTGGTACTGAAATTCCCTGGAGCCTCAGTCCCTGAGGACAGCCAACGGCTCCAGGTCCAATGTAAATGTTAAATGGCTGCCTTTTATATAGCATTTTTATATTAGTGCTTTACAATTTGTCTCTCATTCATTCATTCACACTCGTATACCAGTCGCAGCAAGCTACCATGCAAGGGTTTTGTGTCTTGCCCAAGGACACTTTGACATGTGGACGGGAGGAGCTGGCGATCGAACCACCAAACTCTGACATTAGTGGATGACCCGCTCAAACTCCTGAGCTACAGCTGCCCACTGTGTGGCAACCAGGGCCTTAAAGGAGCCATTGATGGAAAAGGTGTAATGCCTAGCCTAGTGAATGACCTGAGCTTAGCCTGATTTCAACAAATGGGCAGAGGTCAGATGACTGTCTGGCTGGGACAGGCCGCTACAGTCAACACATGTCAACATGTGTACAAGCATATCTTTAAAAATAAATGTATTTCATGCAAGGTGAGACTTTTAATTTAACATTTAATCAAGGCCTGTAGATTCTTAATGAGATGAATTTTCTTTTCATGTTTTTGAGAAATTCACAGAGTTCCCCTCACCTGTGCTGACTCGTATGTGATGGTCTTGGTCTCAGTGTGAACTAAGGGGATGTCCTTGTAGGCCACACTTCCTCTCATGGAGTTGGTGATGTCTGAGATGGTGATTGTCTGGGTCTTTAGCACAGGAGACTGGAGGGATCAGATAAAGAGTCAGCAACTAACTCTACAAAATACAGTACATACATGTACAGTATCTACAACACAACTAACTGTAGTTTGGTATTTGATCAAGAAGGCAAAATGTTGGTAAATACTGGGGAACCTAGATGACTCATGAAGTTACTGTTGTAACTTAGAATGAGTTCAGATCTCATTCAAGTGTGCTAACAACGAGTTTGATACTGTGTTTTTCATCATGGTGTATGTTCATATGAAGCCATCAGTGGATGATTTGTCTGCTGTAACAAAGTCACATTGGCCAAAGAACCAGGGTTCACTGTGTGGGATGAACCATTGCTTCTGTCTGTCAGTACCATTGTTTTTTTTATTGTGCATTGCTTCTGTCTTGCAACATGGTGCTTATTACTAAATGGCAACATTACTTCAGGAGTTGTTTTTGTAGTTTCCCAAAAGAACAGACCCACTCACAATCCTGCTGGATGTGGTGCATGCAACAATCAGTGAAGCCCCCCTCCAGTCAAAACTTCCCTTTATCTTCCTCTTACTTCATTTGTATGTTTGAGCTTCACTGTGCAGAATTTGATGCTAGAAGGCTGTTTTCACTTTCTTCTGCTGAAGAGAGAAAGTTTCTCTGTGTTCACCTTAAATCTGAGTTCAAGTACATCTGGGATGATTTTGTGCCATCAGAGCTAGTTACGAACATGATCCATTACTAGTGTAGTGCAGAAACCTGAAGCCTCCACCATTGAGAATAGAGTTTTCAGTGAAGTAGGTGAGATCTTGTGTCCGGAAATTAAAATTTTGAAATTTGTATATTCATTGAATCTGGACGTTGCAATGATGGAGGAGTAGTTAATCCGTTTTAAATATAATTTTTAATTAGGAAATGTAATGTTTTTGTGGAAAAATCAGACCCAAAATATGTTTACGACTTGCAACATGTCTGGAGGGGATCATTAACAATTTCAGTTGAATGCCAGCAAATGAGATGAGAAGGTAGAGAGCGTCCTCAGTCCCATGACCGAGGCTATGTCACGGCCGTCAGCGTGTGATACTGCCGTGCACGGCACCCTTTAGCACCAGTATTATGTAAAGACTCAGGGAAAGTGTGTCGGGTGTGTGGTGATGTAGCTCAACAGGCAACAACACAGATAGGGCAGGCGGGAGGGAAGCTGGAGGGTTCTAACAAACACAAGGCTTTCATCCAGGAGACCGCTGTTCATGTCCCATGTGTTAATCAGAAATCCATTCGGGTCCCATTTTCACAAAGTTCAGTTTCATTGTCACAAACTTAGTAGTTTTCAGCACAACCATGTAGTTTTTTCCCAGAAAATAAGTGGTTTTGCTGCCTGAACGTAAAGTGATGCCAAGGGGTGTGAGAAAGTGTTGGAGGGTATGATGGTGCTAAGATAAATATTGATAGCACCTTCATGCAAAAGTGCATGCCAATCCTGACATGCTGACTAGAAACTATTTGCATATATTCATATCTGGTAATAAAAACAATTCAATTATCTTTTTAACTTGCTATATTTATGATTAAATAGTCCGTTATGTTGAAGTCAAATGTCACAATTTAACTTTGTGACTTTGTGACAATTTTAAGGAAAAATCCAACCTCATAGTTAATGAGGACTGCCTGAACTGATCAATTTTAGCCAATGGGAGGCGAGGAGTGAGAACTGCTCTGTTTATTGTCCTTTTTGGGGTGGGAGGCCATGTTCAGCCATTTAGCCCTCAGTCCTCCAGAGGATGCATCTTCAGACCATGAATTGGGATGAAAATTTAATATACAAACGTCTGTGAAGCATTCCACTTCTGGAGCCATTCACATCTGAGGAGCACATTTTCCCAGTACATTTTTATTTCAACACATGACTGCCGCAGTAACCATGGTTAATGTTGTGAAATCAAATAAAACACTTAGGTTTAGGCAACAAGACCACTTAGTTAGGTTTTGGAAAAAAACATGGTTGAGCTTAAAACTACTATGTAGGAAATGTCCACCACCCCTCCTATGTGTGTTATTTTGCTGTTTAATTTACATCATGACACTCCTGGAGCACGTTCTCTGAGTGCTGAATATTACCATGGCTGGGTTTATATTGTAGTTACTGGAGAGCCCAGTCCATCTCATACAGACACTGAAGGGTGCCTTGTGCATCATACTCTGAGGAGCTGTTTTTCCAGTGTGTGCAAATGCCAAAATATGCCTTACCAACAGGAAAAATGTATGTGCAGTAAGTGTGCCGCCATCAATAAGTATGCAGGATGCTTAAGTTAAACAACAAATAACTGCACTTTTGTTAAGTTTGTCTCTATAATATAACTAACGCAATGAAGTGCAGACTGATATGCCTGCAAAAAAAAAATTACAGCCATGAAATGTGAATACTACTGAAACTCTGATCACTATGAGCAGTGCTACAAAATCCTACGAAATGTCACCACATACAGTAAGTGAGCCACAAAATCATGGAACAAATTTGGAGCAACAAACTTATTTGAAGAAGCAAATTGCAGAAGCAAAAAAACACCAGCACATTCCTGTAGTGCAGTTCCACATCTGAGAAATACTGTTATCAACTTTGACTATGTTTGAGCACCCAGCATCATGTCAGTAGATGCAAACATAAAGTCTACCTCCCCCTCGACCCACCAGAATCCTGCTCTCTGTCGGCGCAGCCCAGACTGCCTGTCATGTGCAGCTTGATCTGGGCTGCCACGATGGAGCCAGGTCTTGGTCTAGTTGGTCTGGTCTGGGTGGTAGAAGATACTGTGAGCAGTCATCATCTAAGGTTTCTGCAGCAAATCAAATCCTGTAAATCTCTCACCAGTGTATCTCTTTAAAAGGCAACATCTAAAAAAAAAAGGAAAAAAAAAAAAAAAAAAAAAAAAAAAAAAGTTAGGGGGCACACTGTGGTTGTTATCTGTTTGGGCCCCCCAAAAGAAAACCAATTCCAATTTTTTCCCCCTTCCTTCCCCCTTTCACTACCTCAGTAGCGGCCACAACAGGTTTCAAAAGTAAAATCCTCCTCGTTTAAAATGTTATGTAGAAGCTTGACATTTGGTTGGTAGATGAAACATGTGGAGCTATGCAAAAAAGAGTGTTAGAGGTATATTGTTACCAACAGGAGAACATGCCAATTTAGTAAATTCTTAGCTTTTTACATGGCCTTTAACAAACACAAAATGAATCAGTAAATAGTCAGTACAAGACCTTTATGATGAAAAGTTATCAAATCAGTTATCAGTTTAAAAGTTATCAAAACCTTGACTTTTCATGGAATGTACATTATGTCTATTCTGTCCAAAATTTCTCAGGCATGTGTCCAGGCCTGAGGACATTTACATGTCAATATACAGTAGACTCATAGTCGAGAGCAGGCCTGGCCAACCTGCGGCTCACGAGCTGTATGCGGCTCTCTGCCCAGTTTCATGCGGCTCTTACATGCATGTCAAATGCGTTTGTGTTTGCGTTTGTGTTGCGTTTGTGTTTTGCGTTTGTGTTTTGCGTTTGTGTTTTGCGTTTGCGTTTGTGTGTTATGCGTTTGTGTTTTTTTAATGTGTATGTGTATGCGTGTTCGGACAGATGGAACCTGACTCTGCAGGGTAAGTTAAAAATACTGCCTGACCTGGTGCAAAGTGTGTTTGTGTTTGCCAACAAACTGAAGCTGTTCAAAATGCATATTCAAAAGGGAGATTTAACGCATTTCCCACTCTGCTAAGAGCCAGCGGGCAAGTCACCAGCGCTGCCCTGAATAAGCAAACAGCCAGATATGTTACAATGGTTGAAAATCTGCACGAAAGTTTTGTGACCCAGTTCTGTGATCTACAACTGAAAAGGCCACAGATTACATTTCTCATCAACCCATTGAATGCGGAGATGGACTGTTTGAAAACCCCATTAGTCACAAAGGCTGTTGGAGATGATCAAGCTTTGTGAGGAGGACCAACTGAAACCTACTTTAAAGGAAAGGACCATTGAGTTCTGGAAAAGTGTGCCAGTAGAAAAATACCCCAATGTCAAATGGGCTGCGATACTGTCAGTGTTTGGGTCAACATACATCTGCAAGTCTGTTTTCTGCCCTGAAACAAGTGAAATCAAAGCATCGATCTGTTCTGACAGACACGTGAAGTAACTGCTTCGAGTGGCAACAACTGACTATAAACCAGATCTGAAAAGGATTGTTCAAGGCAAGGACTGCCAGAAGTCCCTCTAAGCAACATGCACGGTAAGAGGAAAACACTGCTGTAAATTATTATATTTTTGTTTGTAGACTTGGTTGAACTGAGAGTTTGTGTTTGTGAGACAGTGAACATAATGTTCACTGTTGAATATGACTGGCCTGTGGTCTGAGAACTGAAGGAGTCAGTTTTTGTCATTATCATGTTGCTGTGTGACATTTACAGTAAATCTGGCTGAGTAGAGGTCTGTATGAGGGAGAGGAAGGGATGGAGGCAGTTCATCTGTATGATGTGGCTCTTTGCTGTAACACAGTAAAAAATGTGACTCTTAGTCTCAGACTGGTTGGCCACCCCTGGTCTGGAGTCACAGAGTCACCTACTGGGCACCAACGCTGGGGCGAACCCAGATAGCTTTTAATTTTCAGTTAGTTTTTATCTTATTTTAGTTTTAACTTTTTAACTTCATTTTAGTTGAATTTTTGTTAGTTTTCAGAATGTGTTTGCTATTTTTCAGATCTACTTTACTGAAACAATTGCAGCACAGTTTCATCATTGTTTTCATCTCCTAGATGATCTCCACGTCTCTGAACTGTCTCTGGTTCAATGTCATGAGAGCTGATGGAAATACATGTCATCTCCTTTATTCTGCAGAAATTAATTTATGTTACTTTTCATTTTTCAATAGTTAAAACGAGACAATAGTTTGCTAAAAATATTTTCCACTGCTTTTGTTCATTTTAGATTCAGTTTTAATTTTCTATAATAACCCTGCTGTTCTCAGTTGAATACACATTCTCCAAACTGCCCCAAACAGGCCAGGCCTTAGGACATCTACTATACATTGTCCAATCGACCCGACATGTCTCATGGTTCCTAACAGTCCAGGCCAGAGGGCATCTACTGGCAACAGGAATTCAGCCTCCTGCGACAAACGTCATCCGATTTACATGAAATTGTATGTTCTATATGTGATATAGAGCAACACAATGCATGTTTACTTCATTCATAATGTTGACATTCAAATTATTATCATTAATAATGTCAGCCACATTTCCATCAAGAAGTTTCTTGTAATTATAGTCCTGGAACTACTTTTTAAAGAACTAAAAGTTTCCTTAAGCCCATTTATGTCTGTGTTTCCACTGCGCTCTGAAGATCTACAAAGATTAGACAAATTAATCCACTGATCAGAAAATAGTGTTTTGGTCTCATTCTCAGCACCGCTGTGCTGTCTGTCTCTTCTACAGATTGCCCTCTCAGCTCAATCGCTGCCTTTTTTTAAAATGAGTCAGAAAGCCAACAGCAGAACCTAACTTTACTATTTACGTTAACAAACAAAGAGAAATGGTTATAAATCGATACCAGAGTACTTCCTTGTTTATGAACAAAGAGGTAAGCCACTGGAACTTAATTCAAAACACAATGAGTTCCTCAAGGATCCTGGATCTTTTGACTGCGTTTTGCAGAACCATCTCGTCCCCTCTCCTCCCCTCGAGCAACGCCATGCTTAAGTCCAAAAGTCAAATTGTATTGACCAAAGATTGATGAAATCATTTGCAAAGATCACAACATGTTTTTATCTAACAGATTATTCTGCTTCAGTCCATATTTGTCGGTGTTTAGGTTTTCAAAAACAACATTTTCACTGTGGTCAAATATTGTTTGACATCATACAATATGTTGACACAGTGAAAGCTTCAGTTGAAAACTTCAGTACAAAATCTGAATGTAAAAAAATTACGTTCAGGAGGCTACAGCCCTAGTTTCAACTGATTTCATCATTATACTATCATTATGCATTTATGAAAAAGACACAATTGTACTGACAGTAAATAATAAATAAACATAAAGTTAAATTTAATGTAATACGATAAACAGCAATCACAAATTCATTGCTTGCCGCACAGGGAGAAAATTCCTCTTTAACAATTGATCATTGATGAATTAGGAGAATTTCAGCTTTGTGTATGCTAACAGTAACAAATTCATAATCATTCACGCCTGATTGTAAATTCTGCAAACTTAAGATTTAGTTGATTCTTTCTCTTTCTATAATTCATGACCAGTTTGCCCCAGCCTGTGACGGTGCCACTGCAGATAAATCAGCTGCTGAAAAAAGCAATTATATATAGCAATTATATGATGTTGGGGCTGCACGGTGGTGTAGTGGTTACAGGTTGTATTCCAGCTTGCAGCTCTTCTGTGTGGAGTTTGCATGTTCTCCCCGTGTAAGCGTGGGTTTTCTCCGGGTACTCCGGCTTCCTCCCACCATCCAAAGACATGCTGTTTAGGTTAATTGATGACTCTAAAATGTCCCGTAGGTGTGGATGTGAGTGTGAATGGTTGTCTATATGTTGTCTGTCTCTATGTGCCCTGCGATGGACTGGCGACCTGTCCAGGATGTACCCTGCCTTCGCCCAATGCCAGCTGGGATCGGCTCCAGCCCCCCCGCGATAAGCGGTTGACGATGGATGGATGGAATTATATGATGTTATCAGCAACTACAGGGGTGTCTTTATATGTTATGCACGTTTCCATCAGAATTTTACAAAAATTGTTAGCATAATATTTTCATGACATGATCACGACGTGATAGTAATCAATAAAAGTATGCTCTGTGTCAAGCACACTCCCTTATACACATCAAATATGATCGAACTGATTTCAGGCAGTAAACCGCTTCAGCTTTGATAATCACTGCTCCACCTGGTGGATACATGAACCATTGGCACTGGTTTCCACATGATGCCATATGGGTGTTACGAGTCGGCCCCGTGTTCATTATGTTATCGCGAGGGATGTCCTTTCAGCCAACGACCCGGCAAGGTCCCAGCACGGATCTGCCATGGATCCACATGGCCACAGCACGGAGGAAGGGGAAATTCTAGGTGGCTGCATCTGTAGCAGACACAGGAAGTGATACAAAATTTGCAGTATGTTATCTCCAACTGTAAATTTCCCCACTGTGGGACTAATAAAGGAATATCTTATCTTATCTTATCTTATCTCCAGCACCTCGCACTCTGTGCAGTGTAAGAGGAAAATGCATGGACTGGTGTCCACCAGTACCCCAATGTGCATGACGGTGTGTGAGGGCCAGTTCATCACCTGTTGCAACTTTCATTTTGCTTTGGATTTTATGTGGTCGGAGTCAGGGTCACTGTGAAACAAGCTTCTTTGGGCTATTCAGCAAACCTTTGAGAAAATGTTTTCATTAGAGTTCAAATGAACATTATATGTATTACAACATGTTTTTAATTTGTGGAGACTTTTGTCTAAAACTTCTCCAAAACAGTAATGTATTTCATATTGTCATAGACAAGGTTGCTTTGAGCAGGACTCCATTGAACATTTCAGCAGACCTCTTAAGGAAAGGTTTTTATGACAAATATGAAGAAACTGTCGATGTGTGACATTGTCCTTTAAGGTGACTGAGGTGATGAAGCTTTCCTTGAACCTGGTTGTTGGACCGGATGCTGCGGTACTGTCACACAGCAGCAGGTAGAACAGTTTGTGGCTGGGGTGTGGGTGTTTGGAGTCTGTAATAATCTTGTTGCCCTTCTTCCTGCACCGCTAGATGTAGAGGTCGTCCATGGATGGCAGCTCTGTCCTGGTGATGTGCTGTGGACTTTTCACCGCCCTCTGCAGAGCGCTTCGAACAGTCGGGGGTGGTGCAACTGCCATACGAGGGTGGTAATGCAGGCAGTCGGGATACTCTCAGTGGTAGACCTGCAGAAGTAGCAGAATGCCCTGAAGTCAGTGTTGAACCTCCTCTGCCTGCGGAGGAAGAAGAGCCATTGTCTAGCTGTATTTGTGATGGTGTCGGTGTGTTGAGTCCAGGTCAGGTCCCCGCTGATGTGATTTCTCTGAGGAACCCGAAGCTGCTGACTCTCTCCACCGTAGTGCCTCTGATGATGATGGCGATATGTCCTCTATGTGGCCACGCAGTGAGGGGAGCCAGTGTTGAGACTCAAGGTGGAGGATGTGGTGGTGCTTATCCACACGACCTGGTGTCTGCTCGTCAATAAGTTCAGGACCCAGTCACATAGGGCATCGCTAAGTCCCAGGTCTCTGGGTTTAATGACAAGCTCGGAGAGCACAATGGTATTATTGGGACTTAAAACTCAAAATGGAAGCTGAACCATTGAATCCATGAGAGAAAACCTACCATTGGTTACTGTGACCCTGATGTCACCAGGTCATACAAACATGCAGTGCCGCAGTTTGTTCTCTCTTTTATCTTCACCTTAACTTTTATTGATGTGCTATCATTGTAGTCAGCGTATTTGGCTTCACACATTCTGTATGGCAATGAACAGTATTCTGTGTAAATCTAGTCCAGTTGAAAGAGGGCAGTAGCCAGTAATGAAACTGTAGTGGGGTGGCTTTGGCTCAGGGGGTAGAGCGGTGGTCCACTACCCAGATAGTCGGTCGTTTGATCCCTGGCCCCTGGCTCTGTGGTGAGCTGGCTCCAACTTGTCACATATCGCACATATCACATATTGTTGCATCCTTTGGTGTTACTTTATTTTTGGCATAAAACCATGATAGTCACCTTTAGTGTGACTTAAGGATTAGGTAAAAAAAAACCCTTTAGTTAGGACTAGGAAAGAACTACATGATTGAGCTTAAAACTACTACAGTATGTTTGTACAGTGAAAATGAGGCTGAAGTGGCCTCCTGGATGAAAGCCTTGTGTTTGATAAGCAGTGACGTAGGGCCGTGATTAGAGTGTGATTGGTAGAACCAGCGCCGAATGGTCATTGTCTTCATTCTGTCTTGTTTGAGTTTCTGCCAAGACATGGTCTGATTTACTGATAACAAAACCTGAACGGTGGCAAGCTTGACTGTATCTTTACAAATATATATTATATATATATTACAAGAGTAGGTGACAAGAGTGACAAGAGTAGGTGACAAGATCAGTCTGACTGTATTTCTATTGGAACGTGTGATTCCTGTCGGGAGCGACGAAGCACAGAGTGTTGAGCCGTTTTGAGCTAGACATCCCGTTTCTATTTATTCATATCGCTCGCCTTGAAAGCGGCTTAATGGACGAGGAACAGCTGATTGGTGAAGTTGAAATGAGCCGTTATCTGTACGGTATCTCCTCATTTCACTAAAAAACCCAAATAAGGTGACAGCTGGCTGGAGGGAGATCACCTGAAAGTTTACCGAGGCCACTTTTGGCTGTATTTTCATTTACAGTAAATATCACAATATGAAACCTGTCTACTATTTAGAGAATACAAAAGTAAGAAGACAGCAAATACTACTCACGCATCTTTTAAGTGGTTACTGGTTTTACTAGTCTGATCTGGAGCTCACAGCTGAGAGGTATGTGGATTACATGGTTACATGGTGTAACAGAAGTGCATATTTGATGGTGTGTGGACAGAGTGTCCACTGTTATTAGGCTATAAGTAAATAAAAAAAAGACCACATACTGTATCTTATCTTGTTGGTTTCTTATTCTTATTAATTAACACATTAAATTACAAAGTCACAATTTTGAGTTTTTTTACTTTTAAAATACAATCTGCTCTATTTGACTTCATGATGAGATTAGGTAGACAGAACAACCTGTAGCATATGGTAGAGGCTGTATCAGCTGTACGAAACATGGGTGACAGTAGTGACTTACACACATAGTGTGCTGCCATGTGCATGCCCTGTAGACTCATCATCATCATCTTCATCAATCAATCAATCTAATTATGTTCCCATACAACTAAACTACATTCTCAGTTATGTTTCGAGGGAAATGTGTTTTCTCCTGGATTACGGTCGCGGTTTGAAATACTATCTAACGCTGTAATCTTTCAAAACTAAACAAAAAATGCACCAACACTACATTGATTAAAACTACGTGGTTAGGTTTAGGCAGCAAAAGTATAGGTTTAGCAAATAAAACATCATGGTTTGGCTTAAAATGACAATGTTTGTTACATTATTTAAAAGAAGTGAACACTGACTTTTAGTTTGACATGGTTTGACATCCTGGGGGAAGGTCTGGTGTTTGGACTGAAGTGGACTTTCTCACTTGTTATACTCATTATTATACCACATAACTTTCATTAATGGTCAATTGATATAACATGTCACCTGTTCTGCACCTCGTTAGTTGTATGTCATTACAAATGTATTTGTGATACCTCAAAGACTAATGTAATCCACAACAAAATACTTTTTGCTCCAAACATAATTGAGAGTGCAATTTAGTTGTATGGGAATGTAATTTCTACGAGACGGGGTTAATTGTACTATACATATTCAAGTGTACATGTCAGATTTGATATATTTATTATTTTGTGGTACCTATAACAATCTTACTTAAATTAACACTAGAAGAACCACAATATACTAAGGAAAATAAGATGAATCCGTTGGCTGAATAAGAGAAAGTCAATCAGTAGACAATGAAAAACAATGTAAATATTTCTTTAGTGTCACAGTGAAAAGTACAGGCTTATAGATTCAGAATTATCCAAAAATCCAATGACACTGAATCATTAGCAGGTCATACAGATGGTCTGAGCATATTTACTGGACATGCACAGTATTTTATGGACATATTTCATTAAATAGCAATGTTGTAAAAGTAGTAAAGACACATAACAGCTTATATTATGTTAATCCCACCAACATTTCAAAGGGTAAACATTCCCAGATTTCATTTAGATCCAGTCATACATGTCAAATTGAGCAAATGGATATCATTTCTTGTCATCACTTGATAGGTTCTGAATATCATCTATACTGTGGATTCGACATTCATAATGCTTAGAAATAATGCTCAAGAATCCATAATATATGGTCATTATTTTTTAAAACATTGTGTAGTGATGCAAATGAAGTCAAGCCAAGTAACTGATATGTATTGTTAGTGGACTGAAAACTTACTTCATGTACAATAATAATAGATCTTTTAAGACATAACCTGAAACATATCTCAGGAAATTAAAAACAGGTTTGGTTCTGAGTCTTGAAAGTCACAGAGCAGTAAAATGATCTGGTGTAGAAGGGAAATAAAATTAAAAATGACACAACCTATCTAAGTGGAACATACTGAGTGCATCAGCATACAGTACTTCAACATTAATGAATGTACTGTAACCCTGTAGTCCATCAGGCTGGACAAAGAGTAAATATAGCTAAATATGCAACTTTTCACATTGAATAACAGTTGAAATCGAGCTACTACTAGCAGAAGGAGAATCATGTGTGACACCAGAAACACTACTTTCCAAATTAGGTGATGCCTGAGTCAATAGTTAAGGGGAGTCTGTGAAGTTATAGCCAAGAGAGCCTTTACTGTAAGAAGAAGTGCCCGTACAATAATCTGGTACTTGGCACTGATACCAAAACTATACTTTGTTTGATACTTTAAATATACAAACTTTTTTCTCAAATGTTTTTCGAAGCCAGCTAAAAGTTAACTACAAGCAGTGATCCTAGAACTTTGTCTTAGATAAAAAGTGTAAAGGAAAAATTGTGACTTAAATCAGGAAATATCTGATCAAAGAATAAGAAACAAGATTACGAATGGGACCATACATCCAATGCCAACTTTCAGTACTGTTTAGTAGTTTTTGTTACTTGGTGCCATGGACACATTCATTCTCTGTATCAAAGTGAGGTTTTATACGCCTCCCTACTGGCCCAAGTCCCTTACAGCCCTGACAAAATCTGGTTAAAACAAAAACAACAATAGAAAACATAACGCAAAGAAAGTATATTGACTGTAGACACGGAGTATATTCCACAGTTTCAGCATTTTAGTGTCAAAGGCATATTCGATTACAGGCAGTTCCTGATTTACTACACTGTACCAACTTCTGCTTTTTGCTGGGTTATGAAAACCAATGCACATTCAACTTTCTATAGACAGTAGTTTGTGTCCTTTTTTGCCTTTTCTGTTGCTGCAGATGGGTTTACATTATAGTTAAAGGGATGCCTGGTGCTTTCATACCATTTCATTCAATGGTAAAGGCTGTGACAAACCCTCAGTATTTGATGCCCTGGGAATGAGAGCGGGCTGCTGGCTCTCCCTAATCTAACCTAGTGCAATAGTGACCTAACCTTAATCATAACTAGGTTGCCACATGCACATACTTAACAGGACTTGCAGACCACTGCCAAATTGTCACACAGCAGTGGGATGGCAAACAAGAAGTGCTGAATATACTGTGTAAGTGTCCATATGTAATCCACCCTGGTATCATTTCAAAGCATAGAATACTACCGGTACTTATTTTTTAACGATTTTATACTCGCTCCTTTTATCAAATCATTCAAATTCAGCTGGGTGGTTAAAAATATATATTTCTGTGGTGTGAAAAACTTAAAAACATATTTTATTTTGCTTTACCTGGTATGCTATGTGTGTATAATAATTTATTTTACGCTAAATAAAACAAAAATCTACCAACTTATTGTGAATCACGACAGTAGCAGAAATAAGAAATGACCTGAAGATGACAAAACTACTTCTATCACTCTGCAAAACAATTAGTAATACTAATTACTGGCTATAACTACTGACTAATTATCAACCAAACTGCAACAGCAAGTGACACAAAAGTCTGCAGACAGCAGAAACTGTATCCACAGCTTAGCTCTGAGCCTACAGTCTGGTTCTGGTACATAAATGAATCTGCTCCACGTCTTCAGTATTCTTTGGCAGCAGCCAAGTTGAGTCAGGCCGGTTGAGTAAACGGGTCTCTAGTACTGGACCGTCTCAGCAGGGAACGTATACAGCTGTGGTAATCCCCAGAGGGGAGAACGTGCATGAGTCAGTCACCGCCTGCACTGTTTAAAGTTTTAAGTTTAAAGTCAGACAGTACAAAAGCATAAAGCCATCCTGCTCTCTCTCTGCTGGAGAGAGCAACTATGGCAAGAAAGTTGATTTGAAGGTGTTATTCTGATGTTATAGTTACACCTCCATCTCCCTGCCTCTTGTCACCATGTATGAAGGCATTCAGGTCAGTGTCAGTCCAGGAGTAGGTCTCTTTGGTCACCAAGAGTAAATTGCATGTTCAGAGATTCACTGGTTACACTGGTCACTTAGTAGTTCCTATAGAATACGATGTGCATTTTAGATGCAGTGAAAGTGCATTCAAAGTAAACTGAAAGCTGAGTGAACAATGTGCTTATCCTGGTTCTTTAAGAATCTACTTCATAAACAAACAAAGAGGAAATGAAAAAGAAGAGAGACTAGAGGAACTTCACAGAAAGACCTGGAGCTCCTGATGAGTTCTGTCATCAGCCTGATTCTGAGCCAGCACAGGCCACAATCATCATTTATACCATCGCTGCATTGGCTGTTTGAGGTGAATAAAATAGTCCAGGAATCTAATTGGAGTGAAAAACACAAGGTGCCCATTTGCTTTATGTTTGGTAGGAACATCTCTATCGATCAGGTAATACTCTGAGCAGGGTTAATCAGAAATGGATGGGATGAGTTGAGCTCTGTGTCGATTTACTTTGCTTCTGTGATGGGATCCACTGTTCCTGCTGTAATTCCATTCAAATGCATTGAACGGTCCGAAATTGTGATGTTATAAATGCTGACTCCAAAATGACTCACGACTCGTTCAAGAAATCAACACACCTAATCTGTGCCAAAGAGAAAAGTTGCATATTGTAGCTTGCCAATCAGAGAACACCTCCAACAGTCATGCAAACAACAATGCTCCTGTTAGGCTCACAAAACCCAATCAAAACCCGCTGAATTATGTCAGATTTACAATTGATTTGTTACACTTGTGTTGCATTTCCCAATTTGTCTTATCTGTAACCTTCAAAGATTTAGACAGCTCAGTAATTACCTAAACTACAGACAGCAAAGCAGATGTGACTCATGCCCACTGTCATCCTCATCAGACGTTGTTGTATTATCATCCCAGCATCACATCATAGTTGTGTCTATAACATTGGCCATATCATGGATTAGGATTTATAAAATCAGAATCAATATTTGATCCTCTACATGTAACTGGAAAAGTATAAAATTGCTGTGATGCATTCCTGAGTAATTCCTTCTCTCCACTAATGAATTCTTAACTTGCTCTTGGCCTAACTGTCTGCTGATACTTGGTCCAGCATTAACACAGAGCTAAAGCATGTCTGTCACAACAACACGCTGCTAAACCAAACACACATTCCTAACAGTCTGAAAGCTCTGGTTAACTGACGCACCACTGATGTTTGCCACATAACTGAATGTTGTCACGATGTTGTGAGGTGAGATCTTTGTATACTATATTTTGAAATTGAACATGCAATTTACTACATTGCCGTAGGACACAGGAAATTTACTCTGTTAGAAATCCTAACTCCTAAGGAGAAAATATGTACAATGCAAACACTAAATGAAAGTTAGTCTTAACATCTTTTTCCTTTGGCTGTATGATCATGTTTCACATATGAGAGCACAACTAAAAACAACTAGTTTGCTGATATCTTTAAGCGAGACAATGTAACTTTTCAGGCAGGAAATAGCACTTTGTTCTCTGTCCACTAAAATAGGCTAAATTCATTATTATTATAAACTCATTCATTTGCTTATTACAGTCCTATATGTAATATTAGAGAAACAAAGGTCTCTAAAATGGAGATAGCCCTACCTGAGATAGAGCAAAGCACAACCATGTTTTTTTCATAACTTTAATATTTCTAGTTTTTGAAATGAATGGTTGTAGCAAAATATTTTACTGCAAAATGATTTTTTTGGGTTGATGTTTGGATCCTTCCCAAAACTGCAAATAGTGGAAATGTAGGCTTCTCCAAAAGGGACAGCGTCTGCCTTATCACATGTACACCTATCTCACGATATAACACTCCGTTACACTCTGAGGCTGAATGCACCACGTTCCAGTTACTATACCGTAAACCCATCCGCAGCAACAGTAAACGTTCCCACAAAGTGTGGATGTGGACGGGTCCGACAAGCACACAGATTACATCCAGGAGGGCCGCTGTTCGTGTCCTGTGCGTCACTTTGTAATCAGCAGTGTTCACAATGTTCAGCGTCATTTTCACTCTACATAGTAGTTTTAAGCCCACCCATGTATTTCTTTCCTAAACCTACCTATAGTGGTTCTGTTGCCTAATCTTAATGAGACTCCAGGGCTAACTACCGGTATAGTGGTTTTGATGCCACTGTAAGGTGACATCAAGCAAGGTGCAAAGCAGCGAGATGTTGGGATGAGAACGTGTTGGGAAATAATAATAATCAGATTGTCACCAAGTTTGGACTGGATATTAATGATACCTTTGCCTGTCTTTGAAACGTGTACACTCAAACACAGATGAATTAGCCTATAGGCAGAAAATGAATAGAAAATAAAAAAAACAAAAGGTACGTAAACATATCATCACCTTATGATTATAAGGTTGTATCTGACATATGTATCTGAGCTCTTCACATATTCTTATTCTGTGACGTTTTTATAACAATATGTGAGGTGTTTATTTTAGCTGTATGCATTTTTTGGACATTTTATTAAGAAAACGAAGGTTCTATCTCCAAAATCAAACTCTAACTTGGTTCTTTAAGGTTGTAAATGTCAGATACATTTTAAATGACAAATCAATGTATGTTTTGTATTGTTCACTGGTGCTACCATATTTGAATTATTGTGTAGAGGTTTGGGGTAACTCCTACAAATCCACATTACAATCTTTATGCACATTACAAAAAAAAAAAAAAAAAGCCAAGACTAGTAAATCATGTAGGATACAACGAACACACCAACATACTATTCATAAAATTACAAACATTAAAGCTCAGGGATCTGGTGGATTTCAAGACAGGACAAATAATAAAATGCTACCTAGCAACATACAAAAACTACTCACAGAGAGAGAGAATGGGGTTATTATTTAAGAGGGGAAGTGAAATTTAAACAGCATTATGCTCGAACCAAACTAAAAAGTATGTGCATATCGATCTGTGGAGTGCTTTTAAGGAATGGACTTCAGGAAGATATTTTAAAAAAATTGCAAATATTTTGCAGTTTAAGAAAATGTATTAAAAAATTCATTTTATCAAAATACACCAGGGAGGGACATCTTTGAATCAAGGTAGATAAAAGTAAAATGTTTGTTGGGGCACTTACTAAAGATTATTATTTAAGATGTTATTGGAGATAAAACATTGGGAGTTTTTTTTTGTTAATGGGTTTCTTTTTTATATCATTATTAGTCACTATTGGGCAAAAAAGTATATTTCATATTGATTTGAGGATTAATTCTGAACTTTGGAGGTGCACTGATTCAATTATCACATGGTAATTACTGCTTGTGTTTTTGTTTATTTTTGTTGTTGTTTATTTTTAATTGTTTGAAATAAAGTTATAAAAAAAATACTAGTGAGCCAATCAGGCTCCACTTATTTGTCACGTTGCTGTCCACTGCTCAGTGATAGCGGGAAAAGAAGTGGAGCAAATGTCATGAAACTCAATGTTTATAACCTCGAGGTGGAGGATTTTATCAGTGGGCTCATGAACGACAGCAGTATGAATGGCTGACGAGTTTATTTTCATTGTTAGCTGCCACGCTAGTTAGCTGACATTAGCTTCCTAATATTAGCAACATTAGGACTAATTAGGAAACTAGTGCTAGCTGGCTAGCATTAGCTGCCAGACTAAGATATTCCTTTATTAGTCCCACAGTGGGGAAATTCAGTTTTACACTCTGTTGTTCACACAGTACATATACATGTCAATGGAGAGATGTCAGAGTGAGGGGGCTGCTCCTGACAAGCGCCCAGAGCAGTTGGGGGTTTGGTGCCTTGCTCAGGGGCACCTCGGCAGTGCCCAAGAGGTAAACTGGCACCTCTCCAGCAACCAGTTGGTCTTGGTCCATGGGGGTCTTGAACCCGTGACGTCCGCGTCCTAACCCAAGTCCTTACGGACTGAGCTACTGCCGCCCCCATTAGAACCCCACATTAGAAAGCTAGTGTTAGCTGGCTAGCATTAGCTGCCAGACTAACATTAGAAAGCTAGTGCTAGCTGGCTAGCATTAGCTGCCAGACTAACATTAGAAAGCTAGTGTTAGCTGGCTAGCATTAGCTGCCAGACTAACATTAGAAAGCTAGTGTTAGCTGGCTAGCATTAGCTGCCAGACTAACATTAGAAAGCTAGTGTTAGCTGGCTAGCATTAGCTGCCAGACTAACATTAGAAAGCTAGTGTTAGCTGGCTAGCATTAGCTGCCAGACTAACATTAGAAAGCTAGTGTTAGCTGGCTAGCATTAGCTGCCAGACTAACATTAGAAAGCTAGTGTTAGCTGGCTAGCATTAGCTGCCAGACTAACATTAGAAAGCTAGTGTTAGCTGGCTAGCATTAGCTGCCAGACTAACATTAGAAAGCTAGTGTTAGCTGGCTAGCATTAGCTGCCAGACTAACATTAGAAAGCTAGTGTTAGCTGGGTAACATGGTCGCTAAGAATGAAAATAAACCCCTCAGCAAGATCTAAAACCATTTTTAAAAACGGCTGAACTTGTCAGGCATGTGCACTGCTGTCCTTCACAAGACTGCCAATAAAATTCCTTTCACTGACCTGCGATGCTTTTTTGAATAAGTAAAATGATTTGTCACACGTCGACATGTCCTTGAGCGAGATACTGAACCCCAAACTGCTCCTGAAGGCCGATCCATCGGGTTGTGAGTATTTAGATCAGATCCTGCTGGGTTGGTTGATATCAGTGTGTGTGAATGGGAGCTTTGAGTGGGCTAGAAAAGTGCTATATACATGCTATATAAAGTCCATTTACCACTTATCTAAAACAAGAAATAAATAATAAAAAGAAAGTATTAAATTTGACTTTGTCATACATGTAGACACTGTTAAAACACTAATTTTGTTTTAAAACAAATTCTGAGTAAAACTCTTGTGTTCCTTAAAAATTATATCTTCTTTTCATGTTGTGCAAGATAAAACCTTATAACTCCAAGCAAAGAGTGAGTTGTTAGGATTAGAATTATAGGATCAGGATTACAGTTATTTTGTGTTTTTTGGTTTAATCTGTTGTTTGTGTCCTTCTCTTTACACATTTACTCCAATAGTAACTCCACTGCATGAGTTGGTTTGAAATGGTGGCTGAAGTCTAAAGTCAAATAAACAACTTTTATAAGGTAACTCCACTTTTTGGAGATTGGTCTCCTTATTTTAATAATGGCAGACACATATAAATATCTTTTTAATTTTTAATTTCCTATTCAATTTATGTATAAATTTCAAGATAGACATGCAGTAACTGTGAACATCCGGTCAAAATTTGGTGACATTCTCGTCATTGTTTGCAGAGATACATGTGATAGAGGCCTACATTAGGCCTCTCCAAGCCAGAAACAGAAACCTAGTAAAAACTAGACACGTTATGTTATGAAAAAACATGCTTGAGCTTTGTTCTGCCTCAGGTAGTGGTTTGTTCTGTTAGTCTGGTATGATCAGTAGCTTACGGTGGCTTGACTTTATTATGTATCTTTAATATCTCATAATTGACCTTTTGCTCAATGCTTTGAATGGTAATTGTCCAATTATAGCATAGTAGCAGGTCTGTTAACCTTTGGACTTCTCCATGAGATGACGCAGTGTGCACGGCTCTTGTAACTACCATTCTTGATAACCACAGGGTTTGGAGGACGGTCTTATTTCTTTTACTTGTTGTCAGAAACCCAAGAGGAGTGGTGTCTGTTAGCAGCTGGTGGGCAGTACAGCCCTGCCTGGTTAAATAACGGAGCTATGGAGGTTGCACTCTGAGTTACACTCACAGCTCTAGTCAGTGAAAATGAATATTGGACGAAGGTAAATTATAATGTTATCATGATGTTTTCAAATGTAGGTTTTAGTGAGAAACCTCAATAATTCCAGTAGACAGAGATGTTTTCACAGCAATGTGAAATAGATATTAGAGAGGGAACTGTGACCTGCTTAACTTCCTAACACTATCTCAAGGCAGCTTTTGAGATCATTAAAGCTTCTAATGCCAAGTTTTAATCAATTTTTTAATCAATGCAAATATTTACATAAAAACACAATCCATTCTTTCCTAACCATGCTGTGTGTTTTTATGCAAATAACCTCAATAGATGAAAATAACGGTCTTATTTATAAAGATAGCATAAAGACTTATAAAGATAGCATTTAGTTTTAATTTTTGACAGTTTACACTGATTCTGGACGGTTGTGGGACAGTGGAGCCTTGAAAGCCAGAATGTAATATGGCAATTAAATGCATGAAATTTAGTTTTCACAGATAATATTATTGTATGCAATTTAAGAAATGAAAATGTTTATTTTTCTAATTAATAAAACCAGTTACTTGTTCTGTATTGTTCTCTTATTGCTCCTTAATAGAGCTACAGTATTTCTTAATCAATGAATCGATGCAGTAATTGGTAGAATACTCGTGAACAGCTGTAGCCCTTTCTAGGTTACATAAGAAAATCACTATTCACGACTAGACGGTCCTGTGTGAGAGCTGGTCCCAGACGCAATGGTGTCCGTCTCTCTGTCTTACACTCTAGTAACCTCAGCAAAGCTTGTTACATTTGGTTAGTCCTCATTCCCAAAGCTTTATGTTCAGTAGATACACAAATGAATCTACATCAATGATTTTTCAAAGCAATGCTCCCCTAACTGGTGACTGACAGAACATTACTTGTTTGTTAAAAGCTTACTAAAAGACTGTGAAAGCCACAGACCACTGAACTGAAGACAGTCAGAATCTGATGCATTCAGTTGTGCACTGAAGTGCCTTTGAACAGTGATGTGTGGACTTACATACATACTGAAGTTTTAAAAGTGATAAGGCCACTTATCTTCAAAAAAAAAATGAATGATCTACATCAGGGGTGTCAAACTCAAGTACACAGTGGGCCAAAATTTAAAATGAAACAAAGCTGCGGGCCAACGTTGAACAAATGAACCTTTAATATGGACCCAAACAAGTTTTGCTTTAACACTGAATATGGAACAAGCAGCACTTAATAACTAATAGTGCAGACATGCAAAATCGAATTTCAAATAAAAAAAAACATATGAATGGTATATTAAATAAAATTAAATAACAACTGTATGCCTCTTTTCTATTTGCGGCCTTCTGGGGTAAATATCAAAATCAGCTTTTTCCACAGGCTAATAAATCTGAAAATAAAATAACAATAATGAATGAATCAACCATTCAAGCCTTGGAGGAGCAAGAAAAAGTGCATAAAGAAAACGTTAATTCTTGCTCAGTTTGCACCACACTGATCTAACCTGATGTGCCTGATTTTGTGATTTCTTCTGCCACAGTATAACTGGCCTTTCCAGCAGCCTCACTTTGTGATTTGAACATAATCTGTTGTGAAACCAAATTTCTTTTCATCTCCTCCACTTTCTGGCTCCTTGGAGTCGTGTCCAGGTCCTTGTTCTTGTCCTGGTGTTTCCTAGTGTCGTCTAATGCTGTACTGCTTAGTTACAGACACGTTGGCTCCACAAACAAGACAAACAGGTCTGTTTTTACATATGTAAACAGATAATCTGCCTCCCACCTGTCCAGAAAGCTTCTGTTTTCTGCCTTTCTTTTTGACATTTTTGGGAAGGGTTACCACGGCGACAGCGGTAGTATGAGGTCGCGGCGTGGTCTGGGAGAGGCCCGGGGAGGGAGGGTGAGCCGGGCTCTCCTGCCGAAGCACAGATCCCTACTGACACAGAGTAGAGGGCGTGTCTGGGTCCTGTCCTGATTGACGCACCAAAACAACAGCAGAGCATTATGGGATTTGTAGTATTAGCGGTGAATGCGTTGTTCTGTACCGACGGGCCAGCTGTAATAGTAATTTTATATTGCCTCGCGGGCCAAATATAATTACACTGCGGGCCAAATTTGGCCCGCAGGCCAGAGTTTAACACCTATGATCTACATAGTCAGTGACTACAAATCTTTAAACTGAACTCAACAAAGTGAGTCTAATTTCCACCTCTAGAAGCCTTTCCTCTTCTACCCACAGAAATCAAACTAAATCATAAATCCTCTGTGTTTCATGTCCAAGGCTGCGTTTGTAAAAAATTTACATCTTTACATCTTTTCCTAACCACTTGTCTTTGACCTCGACAGATAACCTCATGAGGTTAAGAAAAGATAAGAAGGAGAATCCAGAGTGACTGAAGGATGCTCCAGTGTGTCCTCTGCTAGAGGAGATAATAAAGGAAGCACTGAGGCACCTCAGCATTTAGAGGATTCAAACAGCTCTTATCATGGCTGCTACTTAGACACTTCCAGGTCATTTCACACAGCTAGGACCCTTTCTAAGCAAAAAGGACTTTTCGACCACAGTGTTTTTTTTTTATACCAAGTGCCTGAACAGCAACTAGCTACCCCATAACACAACAGCAATGCTACTTAACCCGGGGTCTTCAGTCCTACAACGGTGGTTGACTTCTTACCGGGGTAGATCACCATGGTAACTGATGCTGAACACCTGACCTGCTCGGGAGCAGGTTATGTTCCATAAGAGATCAACATTTATAAAAGCATCGCCCACTGACCAATCAGATCATGGTGCACAGAATGTATGATAATATTACACAAATATGACGAAGTTTAAGTGATAATCTAGACTACAAGCAACACAGTTTAAACTGACAAATGCAGGAAAGAGAGGTGGCAAAAAAATCGGTGACAGTATGAATGCGTAAATTCTTAGGCTTTTATGTATGCTGTTGGTAATTATAAGATATCAAAATAAGCCTCCTCACTGCTTGTTTATAGTTATCTTTTAGTTGCTTCCAAGTCTGTTTCACACCACCAGTTGAGATGAGGCTGAAAGGTGGTTAAATGTCATACACACCACATTAAACCCCAAAGGGAATATCACAATATCCTCTGTTCTGTAAGCATCATATTAATTTAACAAAATACAAAAAATAATTATAGTCAGATCTGCTTTGCTCTAGACGGGGCATGGCATTTACATGGCATTTACATGGCTTTTTTTTTTTCTTTTGGCAGCTTCAACTGTATTAATTTTAGTCTGGATTGTGTGTTGAACTTCTTGGTATTTCTCTAATATTAGTTGACTCTTGGTCTGTAAAACGGACAATAGACTTGTCTATTGTTGTGATTGGTCGTAGGCTGTAAACCCCGCCCCTTTCATGTGAACGCACTCATAGCCGGATAGAGAAACACTGGGTTGACTTACCGATTTGATAACCAGGGGTTAGTGTTAGTTCAGATAAGGAGAAGATACCCTGGGTATGTTGAACTGGCTGTTTGCCTGGGACATGTAGCTTTACCCTCCGGTTTTTAGAATGATACTGTATCGTTTATGTAGGTACTGAATGTATTCTTGGTCAGAAACAGGTCAGCAGAAGACACTATCTCAACCACCTCAGTTAAAGTTAATTAGGTAGCTAGCTTGAGCAGATCAGATCTTCCTGGGACAGTTTATAGCTGTCATTTCAGACAGAGAAATGGATGTTTTCGGTTAAAACTGAGAAGACATGTTGCTCTGTTGTAAAAGACCCACTGTCTCAAAAATGACTATGAATTTCACTGATAAATCTGCCACCATTATCATTGTAAAAAGCTTGATAGGTATAGCAACAGTAACTATGCTGGGGCAGAGCTTGGTTAGCTACCTGGTTACCTTTGGCCACAGTGGCCACTGTTTAGCAAAAGTTACATCGGCTCGCTTTAAAGACTAAAATTTATTTCTGAATATTGTCATCTTAGGCTGAACTGAGGTGCATGGACGGTAAGAGAGGTAACTGAGTATAGAACAGATAAATAAATGACTTCAAGGTAGAGGGACAAAAAAGCAGTTGAACGAAGCAGTCTCTAAATGGCCGAGGGAACCTTGGATTAAATGTTCAGGGATTTCTCCAATATTTGTGTTAAATGAAGGCCAGCCACAGCATGGTCAGGGCCATCACCAGCAGCCCAGATAGAAAGAAAGACATCCGGGATTGCTTGAGCCTGGCTGGGTTTAGCTCACACGGGTTAACCAAGCTCCTCCCTTCATCTGGCACATTGATAGCCACCTTTAGCGTGTGACCATGGGGTCGTTCTTCCTCCTCTTCCTCCTCATCATCAACCCAATCAACCTCACTGTCCTCCTCATCTTCTTCCAGCAGGCAGTAATGTCTGTAGAGCGGCGGTCCCACCGGCGCTGGGGACAGACTACATGCTCTTACCTTGTGTCCGAACCGAGTCTGCCTCCCTCGCTGTGCTCAGCAGTGGCAGACCAAGAGAGACAGACAACAATGAACAGACAAGTGGGAAATGGTCCACTGACAGGAGAAGGAAGATAGAAGGATGGGGGAATGGAGGAAGAGGATGTTGGAGGGAAGGTACAGGAAGCGGGGGGGGGGGGGGGGGGGGAGGTCGGGGAGGTATATAACATGGAGGGGACATGGTTTTGCGGGACGTCCCCTGCAGTTTTAGGCTTTAAGTTGTTTGTTGTCTGACAACATAAACACAAACAGACAATTCACTTCTTAAGGGTTAAGATGCTGGGAGGCTTACTGTCTGAATATGAAGCAATAGAAATCTGGGTCTTACTTGTGTATGGTTTGAACTGTGACAGTATTTTTCATATGGCCTTAAAATGCACCTGAGAGACTGTTCAGAAGGACATCACTGAAAATGCTGGTTTACATACATTTGGCTCTTATTTCTGTAGCTTTGGTGGTCATTTCTATCATAAATCATTTCACAGGGCAAGAAACACCAGATGATCAGACAAGTCGTGAACAAGCCAGATTATCTGAACAACTGTATTTATAGGTAAAACAGAACAGGGTAGGATTAGGTTTGGCCGAATGGTAAATGGATGTTATGGATGTATATATATATATATATATATATATATATATATATATATATATATATATATATATATATATATATATATATATACAGACCTTAACAATGCATGTCAGCATTCACCCATTCACACACACACATTAACACACTGATGACAGAGGCTGCCATGCAAGAAGCCAACCTGCCTATCAGGATCTGATCCAAATACTCAGTCACACACTGCTCATCCTTCAGGAGCAGTTTGGGGCTCAATGTCTTGCCCAAGGACACTTTGGCATGTGGACTGGAGGAGCTGAGGTCTGAACCACCGTCTGACTTCTGGATGACCCGCTCTACATCCTGAGCCACAGCCACTAACCCTACTGTTACCTTCCAATAGGGGTTTGAGTCAGAAAGTTACTGCAAAAAATCCCTAATCCTGACCTCTAAATAGTAATGTCGCTGATAATTCCTCATTGCACATTAAAACTGAGTGTGCACAACTGTGGCAGGTCAACAGTTGTCATATGCTGTACAGACTGTAAAGCCCCTTGAGGCAAATTTGTGACTTGTGATATTGGGCTATACAAATAAAACTGACTTGATTGAACGAACCAGGAAGTCAGGTTTGTAATTTGGATAATAATTTTACAGATAATGTATGTTTTCTTTTTCAAATAAGTTTGGGTAACTTTGTGGTTTGTTTCCAACCTGTCTGGTCATCTGGCAGCTTGTATTTCTTGACTTACTAAGAATAAAATTCACCAGCACCGAATGGCTACCCCAGTTATTTTCTAGTCAACCGACCACACTGCCCTTGACAACTCAACTATTGTCAATTTCCGGCCTTGCTGCCCTTAAAAAAAACTATTTTTCACCACTCTTTCAGGCTATATACAGAATAGTCAGAAAATAACTGGCATAAGATCTATAAGATGTTCAAAACATAATCTCACTGCTTAGATACACATTTTTCAAGTTATTTATCAAAAATAGGCAACTACAATAGGGAACTCACCCATGGCATTTTGTTATCTTTTTGACTGTTGTCTATAAAGTTGAGGGAAAGAAAAACCATGACATTTCCAGCACTGAGTGTGGTCTTGTGTTGACAAGCGAAGCTTCCCATTGGTGCTAGGCGGGCACTTGCGACAACTCACTGGAGGCCTGTTAGGTAGCCAGCTCTTAGTTATAGCTGGTTGCTATCTATGAATTGTATTTAGTAGCCGACAGGTAAGATATAATGACAACCAGTTCACCAGAAGAATGCATTTCTTCTGTGAAAAAGTTTGAAAATTTGAATGCATGCAACAACTGCAAGGCACTGAACAGGTGGTTCCATTTAAAACGCAAAAATGTTGTATAGAGCCTCAGACAGATAAAAAATATCATATACCTGTCATTGTATGGGTACACTGAAGAAACTAACATTGTAAACCCCTCCCCTCCATTAGTACACTATAATTAGATTACTAGCTAACTGCCTACAGTAGTAATGTAGAATTACCTCCAAAGCCATGAGTTAAATTAAAAACGTTATTGTGTTGGGTTACAGGTGAAGATAGAACAAGCACTGTGCAGGACTGACATCCACAGCAGAGGAGCCTGTCTTGGATGCTGCTGTATCAGAATTTAAAGTAAGTTTAGTGGCTCTGTTCGACTATTTACGGATTTGATGAAGTTTATCCAAGATAACATTGCCGTTGTGCGAATTGGAAAAAAAAATGTAAGAAAGTATGTAAAATAAAGCATGAATGTAATCGCTGTGTTACTTGTGCAAGTACCGTAACGTATTATGCATTCCAGCATTATGCTACAAAAAAAAGTTTGATAATGCATTTTTCTTTACTATTTTTTCTTTCTGTGCTATAATATTCAGGCTAACTACTTCTACACTGCAATAACAGGACAAAGTTACTGCTTTATTTCCATGACTTTTACATGGATGATCAACTGGTGGGGTGACCATTTCCATGGTTCTCATTTTCATTTTCAGCGAATTATTTAGAATAAATAATAAAACTGACAACTAAAAATGAGAAGCCTACTGTGGTCCACCTCTGTGTAAAATCAAGGACCCATTTTTTTACAGGAATTACTACAAACTGTGAAGGTGGCAAATTTGCTGCCGCTATCAGTGAAAAGTGCGTAAAAGCAGTGCTAGAATGGAGAGCTTGACACTGGTAGCAACAGTAATTATGGGGAGCGTGAAGTACTAGGCTACTGCTATTTGTAATAATTTGACCATAATTTGTTTCCACTGTACGTAAGCAACCGTATTTGCTGGAGGACTATTAGCTGACTGCATCAGCTGTTCATTATACATCCAAACCCAAACACTGTACACACAGTATGACCACTAGCTGAGTTCCTCTGACAGGAAAACAGCCACTGAAGGATTCTGTAGTTTGAAGATGACAAGTGAGGTGAGGTGGTCCAGTCATGCTGCACCTTTGACAGAACAGCAGTGGCACAACGGGAGGGAAGGAAGGAAAGAAGGATGGAAGGAAGGAAGGAAGGAAGGAGTGGAAGAGGAGAGTACTGAGGATTAATAAATAAATCTGTTCAATGGTGGGACTAGGAAAGGCATTTTCTAGCATCTAAAATGTCAACTCTGGGGGAGCTTAACATAAAACACATTTAAGGTAAGTCTGCACAGTTCATAATAGGAGAGATGGGGATGTAGTACTGCACACAAGGCAAGATCTGTTTTTAGAATCTAATGGCTCAGGCAGAATCTGGGAATTTTAAACTGGTGGATGATGCAATGGAGACTATTTCTATGATACGTGCCATCATAATTCCTATCATTCAGCAATAATATGAAAATACTAAAATTGTGCCTCAAGCGTTCAGCAAAAAAAATGCTGTTATGGCTGGATTTCTGAGTTTTAAAAATGAATATGTAATTATTGTGCAGGACCTCATGTATGGGATAGAAACTGTGTCTTCAAGTTGTGGGTAGAGGAGAGCTGAGAGCCAGAGGGAAACACTGGCAGATCGGAGGACTGAGATCCTCTCTGACCTTCGATGTCATTGTCTGATCGCACAGCACAGGATGGTGGAGGTTGTGGGGAAGAGGATGGAGATGGTGGGGATTTGACTGGGGGAACTGGCCCAGACTTTAAAGGGGAAGGGAAGATGATGAAGGTAGAGTCGGCAGAGGTACATGACAGAGACACAGAAAAACACATAAAGACATTCAGGGAGGGATAGATACAGGATTGGAGGGTGAGACAGATGAGGAGGAGGGAGGAGGGGGTCAGTGCTCTGGCTGCTGATCACTGGCCTGCAGCTTGTTTTCTTGTGTTCTTTTGCTCTTCAGTATTTCACTGATCATATCAGGCACATGAGTCATGCAAATACATTTTCAGGATTACTCCAGCCATGGGATTGATTGGCAAATCAAGCAAGATGACAAAGCTTGCAGCAGCCATTCATAGAGCGAAGAGAGTGGTGAGGGGCTAACGTTAGGGTTAAAGGACGGGATCCAGGACACAAAGTTGCCAGTATGCTTCAAACAAAGTGGTTGTCAGATTGTTGAACAGTGCTACTACTTCCTCCCCCTGCACTTTTCTGATGTCTTTTTTATGTGACCAACAATTTTGTTCCTATTCCAAAACCGACAATCATGGCCGTTTCACAAAGTGGTGGACAGGTGTGTGGTGAGAAAGTATGCAGGATTAAAATTTCTCACAAGCTTTCTTTTTCATTTTTGTCACATTTCATGTTAACAGCTGAATACAACACAGGAATGTCCCAAAGTGTGTACCCTTGTCCCCATTTGAAGAGTCCATTTCATCATGTCTTGTCCCTCTCTATGGCTGCAAGCCTTTTCACCTTCAAATGTATTTTCACCTTCAAATGTATTGACATGTTCTGACAACAGTTTATACAAACTAGCTGGTTTGAAGCATACTGAGGCCTTTGGGTTGCAGCCAAGCACAATCTGGTGAAGTTGGAGAGCTCCTTGTTAACAGTAGGCCATGGCCATATGCTCCATTCTTTATATTGCTCATAAAGAAATGAAAGAAAGTGTTGATCTGCTGCAGCCTTTGTCAGAAAGAACCAGATTTGAGTACCTTTACCTCAGACACGCCACCAACTACTTTGTGCACAGGTACTGTTGACATCCTCCCCTGCACACATATACACACACATGCCAACTTCATATCAGCAAATATGAAAAACAATCTTTGAAAAGGTCTCTTGTTCCTCTGTGACTGCAACTGAGTCATGTGAAAGCAGTGGAATGATATGGAGAGAGCCAACAGCACCACTGAGTGGAGGATCAGTGTCATTCTAGGTGATAAGGCATGTTAACATTTAAAACAGTGGGAATATACTGGACTTATCTCCTGAGGACTGATAAGACCTAACAACTAAGCTAAACTAGTACACTAAAACGAGTACTGTGTGGTAATTTCATTCATTTAATTAGTTTGGTAATACGTACTTCTTGAAGGTGAATACTTAATATTTACTGTTTCATGTAATATTATGGTTACATAGTGTGTGCTTGAAGGCCCTGCACAAACAAACACACACATGTTTTCATTTAGTCCAGCTGATCAGACCTCTTGTCAGATGTCGGCTCATATTTGGGTGCAGCATCAGGTGAACAAATAAGCCAGTTTCACAGAAGATAATCTGAGATGTCATGGTAGGAAAAGCACAGGTGTTACTAAAAACATTAGTGATGGCTTTGTTGGGACTCACCACTCAACATAGCCGAGCCATTCAACTCCCAGGATCCATGAGCCCTGATCCTCGCCCCTGGACTCAAGGCTGCCAGCAATTATAGGCTGCTGGATCCTGCAACCCATGACGTCACTGAGTCAACAAATCTGCAGTGGCAGATTTTTGCCTCCTCGCCTTGGCTGTGCTCTCCACGCCAGTGGATCTCTGACCGCCGAGCAGTCTGCTTGGCCAGACTCATTTCTTGCAGCGACGTGAGAGCCTGTCTGAAAACGTCCCTGCTTAGCTCAGTACACACTGCTAACCAGAGTTAACAGCTAACCAACAGCACATGCAGTTACAGAACCTGCCAGATTACTGCAAACAACCGGAGCAACAAAGTAAGTCAGAGCAGAGCTAGCTGGACTCTGGAGGGACCAGTTTCCTCTGAGCTGCACAATCTGAACACCGCACAGAGAAGAATGCATTCGACATTCTGAGCAACTCTGACAACTCTTCTCTGTTGGTTCATCCACCACGACCAACGGCTAAGCTAACAAAACAGCATGCTAAGCAACTAACTCTCTTCATGGACTGTTAGTGTAAGGTCAACTGGGTATTAACATATTGTAACAGTACACGGCTAAGCACAGGACTGTTTAACTTTGCTATTGTACATGTATTGAGTGATTAAATGAATGTATGGTACATTGATTAACTTGATGAATGCATTCACTGAGCTTCACTGTTGTCATATCGTTGTAGTCAAGTTATTCAGGTAGCTGGCAGTCTTGAACACTAGTGAACACTAACCACCTTTTCTAACTTGACACATTAAACTACACATATCCCGATGAAGATTATTTCAACACAGATTTACACACAGAGGGGAAACGCTAACGTTCCCGCTCAAGTTTCTTTGTCCTGATCTGACCACAAGCATGTTTTTGCTTGTGGACACAGCGGAAAACAGAAGGTAGAACAAAGCAACGCACACACTCTTTATGGCAGGTGCACACACACACACACACACACACACACACACACACACACACACACACACAGTCTTTGATTTGTTTAGTTTGGTTATTTACTTAGATTAATATTGTGTGTTTCACCTTTATTTTCTTGTAAATAAATGCTTTTTGGAATACACATGCTGGTCTGTTTAATGTACAGGAAAGGAGTAAACACTGCCAACCACTGCTATGCAATAAATTCCAAAATCCTTCAACATCTATTAACTACTGATATAATGAATTTAGTTATTAATTTAATTATTAATCACAGTTCCACAGTGATAATTTACTATCTTTTATGATTTTCTGTTTCTATGAGTTAGAAATTGTCTATAATTTTAAAAGTGGTGCGCTGAGGTGACAATGTAAATTAAATCATATTATTCAATATAATTAATATATTATTGGTGCTATTTTATGATAAATATCAACTGATAATTTATGAATATAATTTTATTGACATTAATAATCATTTTTGATAGTTGTGCTCAAAAGTTTACATATCCTGGCAGAATTTATGATTTCTTGGCCATTTTTCAGAGAATATGAATGATAACACAAAAACGTTTTTTCCACTCATGGATAGTGGTTGGGTGAAGCCATTTATTGTCAAACAACTGTGTTTACTCATAAAATCATAATGACAACAGAAACTTCCCAAATGACCCTGATCAATAGTTTCCATCCCCCAGTTCTTAATTCCTTGTATTGCTCCTTTAACATCAATGACAGCTTGAAGTCTCTGGTGGTCGTTGTGGATCAGCTTCTTTATTTCCTCTGATGGTAAAGCAGCCCGTTCTTCTGGGCTTCTTGGCCTCCAGTTCGTGTAGATTGTTGGGCTGTCCTGCATGAACTGCTGGTCTGAGATCTGCCCAGAGAGGCGCAATGATTATTGAGGTCAGGAGACTGAGACGGCCTTTCCAGAACCTCCACTTTATTCTGCTGTAACCGATGACAGCTGGACTCGGCCTCGTGTTTTGGATCGTCGTCGTGTTGGAACGTCCGAGAATGTCCCGTGAGCAGATTCCGGGCTGATGAGTGTGAATTTTCCTCCAGTATTTCCTGATAACATGCTGCATTCATCTTGCCATCAGTTTTGACCAAGTGTCCTGCCTTTGTAGCTCACACATCCCCAAACATCAGCGATCGGCCTCTGTGTTTCCCAGTGGGAACGCCGTTCGTTCATCATCGGCCTTGTCGACTCCTCTCCAGATGTAGCGTTTATTGTTGTGACCAGAAAGCTCAATTTTGGTCTCATCACTCCAAATGACTTTGTTCCAGCAGCTTTGAGGCTCGTCTCTGTGCTGTTTGGCGTATCGTAAGCCGGATGCTTTGTGGCGTTTGCGTAGTAATGGCTTTCTTCTGGCGACTCGACCATGCAGCCCATTTTTCTTCAGGTGCCTCCATATTGTGCATCTTGAAACAGCCACACCACATTTTTTCAGAGTCCTGTGTTTCAGCTGAAGTTATTTGTGGGTTTTTCTTTGCATCCCTAACAATTTTCCTGGCAGTTGTGGCACAGATGTTTGTTGGTCTACCTGACCGTGGTTTGGTTTCAACAGAATCCCTCACTTTCCACTTATTAATCAGAGTTTGAACACTTGAATTGGGGGCGGCAGTAGCTCAGTCCATAAGGACTTGGGTTAGGATGGGGAGGACCCGGGTTCAAATCCCCCAAGGACAAAAACAAATGGTTGGGGGGAGGGGGCCATTTACCCCTTGGGGGCTGGGGGGGGGTGCCTGAGAGAGGGACAAAACCCCCAACGCTGGGGGCTTGTGAGGGGAGCCCCACCACTCTAACACATCTCCATTAAAATAAATATTTGGTGTGAAAAAAAGAGAGAAAAAAAAATTTCCCCCCGAGGGAGGAATAAAAGAAAATCTTTTTTTTTTTTTTTTTGAATACACACACTATCTTTTTATATGCCTTTCCTGTTTTATACAGGTCAATTATCTCTTTCCCGTAGATCCTTTGACAGCTCTGCTTTCCCCATGACTCAGAATCCAGAACCGTCAGTGCAGCTCTGGATGAAAGAAGCGAGGGTCTGTCGGGAGGACAGAAACTCAGAGAGCTTTAGAGACTCATTGATTATAGCAGACAGGCCACAGGTGAGGATGGTTACCTTTAGCTGCCATTCACACCTTTCTGTGTCAGCTAGTGAGCACGTTATCAGGCCAAAATCACCAGGATATGTAACTATTGATCAGGGTCATTTGGGAAGATTCTGTTGTCATTATGATTTGAAAAGAGTAAACACGGTTGTTTGATAATAAATGGCTTCACCCAACCACTAACCATGAGTGGGAAAAAAGTTTTTGTTATCGTTCATATTCTCTATGTATGGGTATGTAAACTTTTGAGCACAACTGTCTTTGCTAATAACCAGACATGCTCCCACCCATTCCCAACAGTGCTGTTCTGTTCAAGTGTCCCAGGAAGCCATAACAGTCTGACATTGAAATGAAAATCAGACATTTTAGACCGATTATTTACACCTGTGCTTTTCCTGTGACATATATGAAAAAGGCCTATTGTAAAGCCCTCTGAAGAAGTTTTGGGCCAACTTGACTTGTTGAGGGGCTTTAATTAAATCATCACAAACTACTTACTGACTCAGTAAACCTAGGGTGCTGCAGTTTCCCCAGTGTAGAAGTACTGGCTGCTTCCTGGGGCTCTGGGTTGAAATGTTTGATAATAGCTCTTGTTCCTATTGAGTGTGAATGCACTCATTGTAAGTGGCTTTGAGCCAAAGCATCTGCCCAGTGACTGTAATGCAATGAGTCACAGAGATCAGCATCCTTTCTTTCTTCACAATACATTGCTGACAAAGTATGAAAAACCCAGAAGCTCATTTAACAACAATGTGGACAAATGTAACTGACAACATTATATACATGTATAAATTTAGTTCGTCAGGGATAAATCAGGCATTTATCTTAAAAAAAAACAACAACAACAAAACTACAGATACTATGACCACTAGGGCTTATTGTTGTATAAGAAACGGGAGAAAATCTGTGAGCACAGATCACTAAACCAAATTAACAAATTAATAAATGAAGGGTACAGATTGGCTCAGTTGTGTGCATGAATTAAACTGAGCCCACAGATTATTAACTGAGCCCACAGATTATTAACTGAGCCCACAGATTATAAACTGAGCCCACAGATGATAAACTGAGCCCACAGATGATAATCTGAGCCCACAGATATCTGAGCCCACAGATTATAAACTGAGCCCACAGATGATAAACTGAGCCCACAGATTATTAACTGAGCCCACAGATGATAAACTGAGCCCACAGATGATAAACTGAGCCCACAGATTATAAACTGAGCCCACAGATTATAAACTGAGCCCACAGATTATAAACTGAGCCCACAGATGATAAACTGAGCCCACAGATTATTAACTGAGCCCACAGATGATAAACTGAGCCCACAGATGATAAACTGAGCCCACAGATTATTAACTGAGTCCACACTTTAGGGGAATCCCCAGACATGGCTCTGGGATGTCTGTGGGGCACACTGATAAAAACAGGGATTTATAATTATAAAAAAAACATTAATGGAGTATTTAATTGGCATACCAAATAATTTAATGCACACTAATAACAGGTGTCAAATGTATCCTATCATTCCTTCCTATTGTACGACCTTCGGAGGGATCTGTACAGGCATGATAAAAATACATGAGACACAAACTGCCACTAGCTCCTACTGTTGACTTGATGTCTAATCTAATCACTATCCCAGTCCAAGTCTTTAACTTCCTGACAATCGAGCTGAAGCTGCCATTAGTAGCGAAAAACCTGCTGGTTAGTGGACTAGCATACAAAATTTAAACCATGAGCAAATTCAGGTTTAATCAAGCTACAACTCAGTTATACAGAAAAGACTATGGTTTAAAGGATCAGTCTGACATTTTAGAAAAATCCTCTTATTTGACATGTTACCTAGGGTCAGATGAGATGAACGACATCAGCTTCATCTGTGTGTCCAGCACAGAGATTGAACAGGGCTGCATGTAGGCAGGGAAGCTGCTAGCATAGCTAATCACATGAACAAATACACTTGGATGCTTTATGCTGACAGAGTCTATGTGGATGACATGACTGACACCGTGGATAAAATGACGTCTACTCAAGAGTAATCAACAGTACTGCTGCAGTGTATTTCTTCCCAGGTTGCTGGACTCACCGCTGGTTGCAGCTGGCCGTTGATGCTCACTGTACGGAAAGGTGAGTTGGTGGACAGACGCTTGTCCCACTCACTGGGCCGAGGCTCCGGTACCGACTCCATGAAACTCCTCTTCAGCTCACTGATGCTAGTGTGGTGACGCATGATCTCAGTCTGGGTCTTATCCATGTCCTTCAACAAGAATGTGAACGTCAGAACAGGGAGATGGCAGGGAATCAATGAGTAATAGGATGCTATAAATTACTGAATAAGATGTGACAGAAAGGAAGAGGGAAAGGAAGTGAAAAACCTGTATAGGACCATGTGGAAAATAAACATTTATATGGGTAAAGAAAGGTGACAAATCATACAGATAGGGAAAATGAACTATCGGCTACTCTTTCAATATGCTGACAATATGGCTTTGTGTTATTTCAAAAGCATGTACTTTGAATGAGCCCGCCTAATTCCAATGACATGCCGTGGTCACGGAGGAAGATATTTTTCACACAATCCAGACACCAGACTGTACTGGGATGAGTCATCTCTGTCTCCTGTGATCTCTGATCCATATTTCAGCCCAGCAGCAGTCGCTGAGATTTGGAGTTTATATCCATTGCTAAATCTCCCTCGTCTGGATCATGATAACAGAAATCAAGCAGCAGAGGATGTCTCTTGATTTGTGGTTACAGATGGCAGCGGTTCATTGGCTCACAGAGAGCAACGACACAAAACACAGGAGGTGTTGTCTAGTCTGAAAACCTGCATATGGTGAACAAGTCTGATGGAACTAAAGCAAAGAAGGTGAATGGTGTACACATCCACCCTCAGCTGGGTGCCAGACAAAGGCAGCAGTCAAAGGAAAAGGCGAGGTAGTCCGAACACTGAACGTTACAAGCTCCCAAAAATTCTGAATATGAAGACAAAAAGTGCAAGAAAGAAAGAGGCTAAGGCTATTTATGTATAATCACAACATACATACTATAGATGGACACCTTTTGTTTCACTCTGTTTCCAAGGTCAAGAATGAACTTGAATATAATATTGTTAAAGCAAGAGCCTCTTTAAGGACAATTCTGTTGATTGGTTTTGGGTGATGGATTTTATTCTGCATCAAGTGATCTCGTAGTATATATCATTTCCACCTTTTGTGAATATGAGCAAAACAGGCTGTGAAAAAATGTAATTACTGTTTATCCTCTTGGCCTTTCACTCAAAATATTTGCATAAAACATATCTTGGAAAAAAAATGTTGACATTAGATAAATATATATATTAATTAAATATATATATTAATTACTTTATGACACTCCTAAGATTAAAATCTGACTGAAGCATATTTCCTGTCACATTTTACATTTTGAACTTCACCTGTTTTATAAGGAACTCTTAACCATGACTTCTTGTTCCACTGGGGTATAAATATGAAGTGACACAGGCCAAATTCCCTTAGTCGCTGATCACTATGGGAAAGACCCAGACGCTGTGTCACAAAGAGGAGCTGAGCGAGGATGGTTTGACCGAGGATCACAGCTGAAGCTCAAACTGGAGCACCTACAGTTTGACAAACTAGACCGATTACAGTAAATGTTAGGTGAGACCAAAACAGAGCTTAGGCCTAAACCCCTCAGCACATCTGTGGGATGAGCTGAAGAGGAGCATTGACCTGGGAATCTGACTGTGGACGGATTCTGTATGGGAGAATGGTCTCAGATCCTGAAGAAGACTGTTATCTTGGCAACGGGAGGCTGCACACAGTATGAAATGAGCGAGTGCCAATAACTGTGGCACACATATTTTGAGAAAAAATATTTGTTTCATGATAAGAATTTTTCTTTCAATTATGTTACTTCAATAAAAGTATGGATATCGCTTTGCTCATTTTCACTAAGGGTGCCAACAATTCTGGAGGGCACACTATATGGCCTACTTCATCTTCACATGGGCGTTGACCTGGCAAAGATAAAACATTGGACTTTTGCAGTATTCAGTGAGCAGACCTCCTCTTTTTTCCTCATGGAGTCAATGTCCTAAATGTATTCTTATGCTTTCCTTAATGATCAAACATCTTAACAGAGATTAAGTGCTCTGCTAGCAATCTTTAAGCTGGAAGCAGGTATAGGGCACAGCTGGAGGCTAAGCTAGGCTAAACACATCCTCCAGATGCAGTATCTCTACTGAATGCAGAGATGAAACGGACCTCTTCAGGGTTTGATGGTAAGCAAACTATTTCCCAAAGTGTCTGACTGTTGTTTTAATCATGCACGGCCATGTGAAACAACAGTGTGATCGTGGCCACCAAGCAGTGGAAACTACTGCTTATGTAAATGGCTACTTTATGGCAGGCTGAATTGAGCAAACACAAACAGAAAAGACACATGAAGAGAGGGGGGAAATGTCACAAACAGCAGGCTGAGGTTCCATGCTGAACCCAGCTGTAAAAACCTAAACTGAGCTTTACGAGGCCAAGAAACTCTGTAGAGCTGCAAAGATTTCTCATCATAATCATAATAATAATAATCCCTGTGGGTTTGACACATTGAGTGACCCATTTTGATTCAAAGGCAATAATATATTAGCTAATTAATGCAGCTTCAAAAGGGAAATTCTCCATATGTCTCCAAGCTGTAATAACATGTCATCCCTCTCTTCTGAAATGACAGAAGTCCAGCACAGAAAGGCGCAGTGATCACAGATATGGGAGCAGCAGTTCACAGACAGTAAATACAGTAAAAGCATTGAGGGAGTTGATTCATGTCGGAAATTAAATGATAATAGACTGGAAGTCCCCAGTAAGGACCAACAAGAAACAACAGCGGTGTCCAGAATCTGTTAGTGACATCACTGAGAAATACATGACTGGGAAAGAACAAAAAGGATTTTGTAATTTTGTAATTTCTATTTTTCTAATCTTCTGTCCGTAGTCCCTTTTCAGGGCAGCCATTTGGATTTGTCAAAGCATTTAAGAGCACAGGTGAAGTTAATGACGGCTGCACTCCATTTAGATGAGAACAGGAAAAGGACTGCAACTCATTTTGATCAGTGTAGGGCTTGTTAACAGTTTATCAGCCAGGTGAAGATTAAAGTTGTATGGATGACAAGATTGAAAATACTGTCAACTTCTCATAGAGAGCTTAATATCAGAAGAGGTTGTGTTTGTTTGCATCAATAGCAAATTAAAACAAGCAGAAAACGGTGAGACTTTTTATTAAACATGAGTATACTTATAAAAACAAGAACTAATATAAATTCAGTAATTAATTTAAGTAATAAAGGTCTGGTTCTCTCCACGGTTTGAGGTGAACAAAGACTTCAGCCACTAATGTAAAATGTAATAGTTAAAGGGCACTCCATCAACCTCAGACACGGTGATCAGTTTACCGGTCAGGGAGTAGCACTCAGCCTGTAAGAACAGTTGTATCATGTCTTCTTTGAACCTGGAGGAGCTTTATAAAGGAAAATAATCCGGATAATGTCAGCATCAGTTAGTGGTGTGGGATTTAGAAGATGAGGGCATTTACCAGGCAGCGAAGGGGTTTGTGACAACATTTTTAATTTCTAAACCAGTAGTTGCTTAGCTGATATACATCAGTGTATCATATACACACATTTTTTAATATACTGTATATGTTTTTTTGCTTTCATACAGACATGTGGAGTGCATTTGTTTAACTGAAAACAGGCATATACTCTTTGGACTTCAACAGCAAGTGTACAATGAGCTGGACAATGATATGATAGCTCATACCTCAGCCAATTTCACTTATGTGCTATTTGTTTCAGCACCGATGGTCAAGCTACAGCACCAGTTAAAATCTTAACCTATGTTAAAAAAAAAAGCGATCTTTCCCAATCATATATTTCAGAAAATGAAAATATGACAAAGACAATGTCAAAGTGAAGTGAAGCTACTTGCATGAGAATCAGAGAGGTAAATAGTGCATGCCAAGCCTTTAGGGTTAAGCTGAAAATAAGACTAGAAATAAAAGAAACAGAGGTGTCAAAGCAAAACCAAAATCAACAGCAGCCATGCAGGCAGAAAAACGTCACAGCCACAACAGATATCTGAAGACTGAAGATACAAACCTCCAACATTAAATTGCTATGTCTGATATAAATAGTTTCACCCTCAAGTTTCTTAGCTCTTTTCTGTGGAAAATCAGGAAAAAGGGAAGAGCCGGTTGGAAATAATGCAGAATTCATTCAAACATTTGAATATTTGATTTGCAATGGAATCCAATGAGCAGCACTGACATGGCAATCACATGAACCACAAAAAATAAAAGAGCTATGGAGTTGCAGTTCCCAGTGTGCCCAGCTCAGCGGGTGAATGGTGTTGAATTCAGCTATACACACACCGGTGGTGTTTATGAGAAGCCAGGCAGATACACACTCACTGATGAGAGTGGAGGTCACACACTGCATGCAAAGGCTGCAGCAGTGTGGTGTACAGGATGAGCAGCATCACTGTGTGTCTGCTTGTCACTTCAGGATGTTGCATATTTGAAAAAAATCACAATCCCTTGTCTCTTGTTTTATATTTAAATATATTTGCATGATAGATATTATCAGCGTATTCATATGGTGAATTACGTAGCCAGCCAACTCTTCAACATTTGCTTTCATTTGGAGTTGTGTTTCTGGACACCTGCTGAATGTAGGTCCAATATTCACTCTCATTTAGCATTAGCTGCTAAATGCTCCACTATGTGATCTGTACCAGCTTGTAACGTCTCCATTCCATGAAAACATGGAGTAATAGGGCTATTGTTAAAAAATCTGACATTTCTAGAGTAAAGTTGCAACAAGTTGAGAAAAAAGTTGTTGTTACTGACTGGTATGAGGATAAAGTCACAATTTTACCAGAAAAAAACAATAACGTGAGCTAAATTATCATTATATTTCTAGAATAGTTTTTTATGTTATGCATTGATTGGGCAGACTACATTACTGTACAGCTGCAGGCTTTAGCATTTCCTGACTGTCCACATCTACTCTACAAATGCTATTTTTACATGCTGCAGTGTCTATGTCAGCAGTGCTGGCCTGTCTGCTCAGTGTCTCCAGACTAGAACAGCTCTATGAGCCCTGCCGCCTACAGAGCTGCATTCTACTCAACTAAACTGCATTCCCGGTTATGAGCCAAACCTTTTTCTACCAGATTATGGTTGCAGTTTTAAATAGCTGGTAAGCAGAAAACAACAACAGAATTACTAAGATTTAATAAAACATCAGGGTTTGGCTTAAAACAAGTATGTTTGTCATGTTATTTAAGTATAGTATATATATAAGTTACATATGTAAATTGAAATAAGTCAATGTTAAGTTTCACACAGGACACAAACAACAGTCTCCTGGGTGAACGTCCTGTGTTTTTACTGTTATGTATTTTAAATATTACAACTATGTCTTGTGCTTGTGTTATGACTCACTTCTCATAACATACAACATTTTCTCAATATTTTGATGAAAATATTTTGATCACCGTGGCCTTACTCTGCCTTCAACTGTAAAATGTCCTGCTCAGTACATTTAGCCACCTCTTTAAGGGCTCTTAATGAAAATATTTATGTATGCTTTGGGTTTATTTAAAAGATGTGTAAACTCTCACATATTACTATTTAATATGTTCAGTTTTTGTCATGTTGTGGCTGCTGCCACCATTACTTACACGCTCCTGCATTCGACTTTGATGAAAATGAATAAACACGCCTAAGTTTATGCAATGAAAGTCAGTGTAGGATGTACTACTGGCCCATCACTAAAGTGCACCATAAGAAGATCAAATGGTGGCCTGAAAATAATTCTAATTATTTTATTTTCCAATTTTAATTGGACAAAGCTACAAACACACAGAGTCACTGCAAAATCAAGCATTTTTGGTCACAATAATCAGAAACATCTGCAATATCCTGGAAGGACTGATTCAATCAGCAAAAACTGTGCTTTTCCTAAACAGAAACGAACACAAAAGTGTGTGTATCCACCAACAGTATCTTACAAATATAATTTTTGTAACAATAACAATATACCTGCATGTTTGCTTCTGGAGAGGGAGAAGCCATGTTTTAAACAAGAAAACACTTTTTGCTGTAGCAGATGACAGTGACCAAATACTAACTTAGATGGACTGATTTCTCCTTGGGCATGTACAAGCCTTCACAGAAAGACAAGCAGCCAGAAATCATGAAGCAATCAAGAGACTAAAGCACTTGGTGTCTCTGCAATGGAAAACAGCACCGTCAGACAACAGAAAAGCAAATTAAAAGTCTTGTCACAAGTAACTGATGAAGGGATGGAGATGGTGAGTCAGCAGGAACACAGGCTCAGGAGCAGGCTAACCTTCCTCACTCGCACCATCTCCGTCTTTCTTTTGTCCTGAGGAGAGTGCTACTCCACCATCAGAGGAAAGACAGAGTGACTGTATGTTAAGGTCCTGTTTCAGTCGAACCCAGTAAAAAAAACACACATTTATCATACAGTAAAAAACATGTGAAAGACACTATGAACAACTGACGGAACGTACACCTTCACCATCTCAACTATGCTAATAAAAAATGTTCATTAGTGCTGTTTAAGTCAAACTGATAATCATGTAAAAACGTTTCAAGTTGTTTGCTGTAAATTCTCAAATAATAACGAGTATTTAAACGATGGCCAAATGGCAAACATGAACAAATAAAGGTGGGTTCCTAAGAAAAAATGAGCTATGGGTTATAATAGCTTATGGAATATTCACGTCACATAGCATTTCTCAATTCAGGAGAAATACTGTTTTAATTTGCTAATGAACTTCAGTCACTTCTACTTTACCAATCTGTCTGGTGTTCAGCTACTGTCAGTGAAACTCATCACTTCCTGCAGATATTTCACATTAAAAGCTTACATGACATCACCATGAGACAGTGTAAATAGGTCAGCCATCACAAATATTTCCATACTTCTTATATTATGGTATCTATCCCTTTAATATCTCTGGTTAAATCAGGCCAGTTTTGCTTATCAATGATCAGGACAGAGTTCTGGCAATATTGGATTTTTTTATATTATTTTACATAATTGTGATTTAGCACTTTGATTCTTCACATTTTACATTTGCGAGATCTGCTAAAAACAGACATTTTATTCTGGCCATCAAAACTTGGAACTGACTGCTCCAGTAAAATGTATTACATCACAGTACTGATCAGGACATACAGTTACATTCATCTTGATATACTGTAGGGTTTTATCCATACGGCTGACTTCTACCAGGCCAGGGACGAGTTATACCTTTTGAGCCACTGGAAGGCTTTTAATGTGAAAAATGTGTGTACAAAGTGCTGCGTTACATTGACAGTAGGTTAACAGCTATAAAAAAAAAAACAAAAACAAAAAAAATTATTTCATAATTAACACAACTGGAAATAATTAGCAGAGTAGTGAGTATGACATCACTCTGTTGTTGTATTGAGTGAATTATATTAATATCCATTATAGTGACTTTCAGTATCAGCAGTATATCAATATATATATATATATATATATATATATATATATATATATATATATATATATATATATATATATATATATATATATATATATATATACATAACATTGAGGAGTGTTGAGTTTGCATTCAAACAGGAAGATCAGAAAACAGGGAGACTAGCGTTTTCAAATAGTCCTGATTCTCTCTGCATTTGAAGTGAATAAAGAATGAATATGATAATTTATGGTATGTATCATACAACGCTTTTTGTTTCTCCTTTTTGCCTTCAAAGACAAAGTGTATGCTGTTTTGTATACCTGTTTTGCCAAATGTTTTTGTAGCTATATTTTTCTATGTATCGCTGTCATTTCTTAAATAATGCATACCATATACACTGCACAGTACTGATACACTGTATAGCTTTATTTTTTCTAGTTTTTGTCTAGCGTTAACTGGTCCCAACACCGGTTCCATCTGATCATGCATCAAGCAAACAAACCTGGCTCTTTTTCTCTCTCTCCCCATTGGTGGTGGTCACAGAGGGGGAGTGCCTCCGCTCTCTCCTGGCCACTGTCTGGTAGCACAGACAAAGCTCACACATCAGGATCAATTCCAAGCATAACCAGGACGAAAACATTCCACAAAACAATTCTGTCTCCAGAAAGAGCTAAAGTAAAAACTAAAAACTGTTTGAAGACTGTCCTTTTCATCAATACTTAATACACTGACAACTAAATCATATATGATCTTCTTGCACACAGTTTGTTCCTCTTACACTACAGTGAGCTATAGTAGGCTCCATGTGAACACTAGTTCAACATTCTTTTGCAAAGAAAGCAAATAAGTGCAATTATCAAAATGTGGAAACATTTCTTTAAGATCGGCCATTAGCTTATGCTTGCTAAATAGAGAGGATATGTACAGTTTAGAGGGTTGAAAAATCTTAAGAAGTAGCTATGAAACAAGAGTTACATATAAAACTAAGGTCCTGCAAATGCTGGATGACCGCAAGCAGCAATGCTTAACACTGGATGTTATCCATGCCATGCATGGCAGGTCAGGTATTTAATGTCAAGCAGCCCTGCCTACATAAACCCGTCATCAGCAGTGTTGTCCCAATGGAATCCACTCACCAAGATTCCTAGTGACAGTTACATACGTAACTCTTGTTCTGTTTCCTTCTTCCTGACCGCCACAAACCGTCCTTCACACTGGATGATTATTACCAACATAGTCACGAGGAATCCAGTGTCACGGCCTGGGACTGTGCCCTGAGGCCATTGGTCTTTTCCTTTCATTAAGACTATCTTGTGTTCATCATCTTAGTAGTTTATTAATTCTGTATTGTGATTTTGTTTCTTGGATTTGTCTTTTCTCTTGTATTCATTCATTCTCTAGTGTTTCCTGTTTTATTTTGAAATTTACACCGCTCATCTTACTCCTCTGTCTTGTGTCTGGTTTTACTTCCTGTCTTTGTTTGTTTCCCGCCCTTTTGTGATTGCCTTGAACACTGAGGCATGTGGGGTATTCATTATGTCCATCTGCAGCTACAAGTGAAGCCATATAGGGTAGAAAACATGCTAGCCTCCCAGTGGAGTAGCTGCTTAATATCAATAATTATGCTTTTATATTTATTTGCATTGAAGTATTATCCCATGTGAAAAAAATCCAGGAGTGTCTAATTGCAGCCATGGTATGAAACCGTAGCTCCAACCACGTGGTTACAGGGCTACTACAGAAGAGTTGCCGGCTAACTGCTTTTTTTCAACTTTTAGTTTCTACCTGCACTGGCAGATACCTTGCAACATACAAGGGACATCCTTTATGATTGTATATGTAGGTGGGGCTGCCCTACGCCATCCCAGGTCACATGTCAATGTGTCAATATTAAGTACTGGACCTGCACATGCACGAGATGAATAACATCCAGTGTTTAGTACTGTCTCTGGTGGTCAACAAGAATGAAATAGAACAATGTTTTTTTTAAAGCCAAGCCTTTTTGCTCTCTTATAATCCCATTACTCCTTATTTAACTTATTACGCTGTGAAATTGTAAATTTCATCTCACTATTTACTATTTATACCTCTGAGTCAGTGAGTATGTACAGTATCTATTACTAAATTAAAATTGTTTGGATTATAGGTCTTACCAACTCAGACACTCCAGTGGGACCAGGTGCAGTCCTTATATGTGACTGTAAACTTATGGCACTCATACAGTGTGCATACATAGGAGCATTGTGTATTGTCAATACTTAATTGCTAATTTGACCAGTGGGGCTGTAAGAAACAAAAACTTACTGTTTCTTCATTAATAATAATGTAACCTCCCCTCTTTAAAAAAGTGAAAACCTGATGGTGCCATGAGATGATGTAAAGAAGTGTATCCACTACCTTGATTTCTGGAGTGGACTCTGGTCTGGGGCTGAGGCTCTTGGTGTACTCAGCTGGCTGACTCTCTGCCTTTACCACTGCCTTCCTGTCTGCAGAGCGGTGGCCTTTGGGTGTGGAGCCGTCACGGTGGTCAGAGCGAGGCAGGGTGGGTAGCAGCGGTGAGGGAGTTGCCTCCCCAGGAGACACCGGTGACATAACGGGGGCGCTGACCGGACGAGTGGATTTATTGTCAGGAGTGGATGCCATGGCTGGAATGGACAGAGAGGAGAGACAATGTCCTCACTTTAAAAAACAAAAGTATGCCATGCATTAATGTGGTACGGTATCTGCAGACTTTTTGAAAACAACTTTAATGTTATCTAAAGGTTAAAGTTAACTGTGACCTTGAAGTATGTTAGGGCCCATTTTCTCTCTAAATTCCTGTGGATTTTTGCATGCTATTGTCTGATGCTTTACTGTAGATGCCATTCAGTTCCAGCTAGATGGGCTATATAATCCCATCTGGTGTTGCGCAGTATTCTGATAATAGAAAGGTATCGCGATACCCTGCCGTTAAAAATGGTACGATACCCCATTTTATTATTATTGATACTTTAAGGATGATAGTGTTTTAATATGGAGCAGGAGCTCATAACTTATATATAAGTTATAACTAACTTTTAACTTTGCTGCTGGTGGAAGCAATTGGTCAAAAACATAAACTGTAGCCATAACCAGAAATGCTGAAAACAGTGCAGGTCTAATAAAATTAGATTCACCATCTTTTCTGAATCTGTCCAAGCCTCTCCCGTAATTCAGCAAACACATAAACCACCAAAGTGACTCTTCTCTGTCTTCACACCACTTCAACACCACACAGATCTACACAGAACAAATTAGTGTTGTTCCATTGGAGAAGCTATTGAAAATAAATAAATAAATAAATAAAAGTGTGTGCATTATCAAATAAAAATGCAAATAATAAATGTATATATTGAGTAAGGTATCACAAGTATATCAGATTACTGCAAATGTTTTCATTTTTAATGAAAACATTTTTACATTTTAACAATTTTAATTATTAAAAAAAGTTTCATGTTCTGTCAACTATTATTCCATTACTTTTCCTGATGTTTTAGATTTTTGCTGTGTATTGTTTCAGTATAGGTATTGAGATATTTAGGTAGGGTATAGTATCAAGTCATAATTTTGGTATCAAGACAATACTGATCCCATCCAGCATGTTGTGGGTCTGCCTGAGGGTCTCCTTCTGCAGGGAGGAATCCTGATCAGATACCTGAACCACCTCAACTGACTTCTTTCAACACAAAGGAGCAGGGTTCTACTCTGAGCCACTACTGGATGTCTGAGATAGTCACCCTATCTCTGGCTGAGCCCAGACACCTTCTGAAGGAAACACATTCCTGAAACTTTTTCTGCAATAACATTCTTTCAGTCAAGAGCCAAAGCTCATGACCCCTGGTGAGGGTTGGAACAGAGTGTTGCCTTCAGGCTCAGCTCACTCTTCAATAAGATAGTCCAGTACAACACCTGCATCACTGCCAAAGCTGCACCACTCTGTCTGTCAGTCTTGAATTCCATCTGGTCTCTGATCGGAAACAGGACCCTGAGAGTACCTTAGAGATGATACAAACTATCCCAATGTGCACTGGAGGTCACAAGTCGAGGAAGCTAGCAGAACACATCTTACTCCAGATACAGTTCTGCAGAACATCACAGTAAAGAACAGTCCACCATACAGTGTATCTGATCTTAACCTCCCTATTGTTCTACTACACTATATAAATACTCCTCCTTTCCTGTATTAGTATTTTCTGCATCCTGCATTAAAGTTTGGAAAGACCAGTCCAACATAATCATTAATAAAAACGTGGGTGAGCTTATGGCACAATATTACAGCTTAAATCAGGAACCAAAGTGCCACATTATTCATGTGACTTGTAAAGCCAAGAGCTCTTCTGTTTGAGGACCTCAAGTTGTAACACGATCTAGGTGCTATAACTTCAGGTCCTCAACCAAAAGAGAAGCTAAAGCCGTGTAAACACAGCAGACGTTTTCACTCGAAAGAGTTCAGTTAATTTCCCTCCACAACAGCATCAACTTATTTCAGGCGAATACAGCACTCCTAGAGGTGAAGCAGAGGAACAGGGTGTGGGATCGGACTCCCACAAGAAACAACATTATATTCAGTTCACTACAAAAGCCTATTCTGTAACACACACTGCAACTAGATCAAGGTCAACAGAAACAGCAATATGTTAAAGTAAGTAAAATTGATCTATATAGTGCTTTTCACAGACATGCTTAACAATATCATTATGCAATATCAATATCATTATACAGTTAAGAGCTCATATGAAAATGTGGTGACCACATGAGCCATGTGATTAACAAAGTAATATACAAAACACACTGCATTGCGAAAAATATGTGCAAAGTACAAACCTGGTACATGTTACAGATTACCCAGAAGCCTGTCTAAACAGGTGAGCCTTTAACTGACCTTTAAAAGAATCTACAGAGTCAACAGGGTCAAAAGCTTGAACATCACAGGTATTAAGGCGAGCATGTGGGACAGACTACAGATTTTGCACGTCAAGTCAAAGTCAAAGTCAAAGTCAACTTTATGGTCAATTCTGCAATATGTACAGGACATATAGAGGATGGCACTGCTGTTTCTCTCAGACACATGGTGTAAACATGTAATAATACTAATATGTAATGTAATGTACTATGTAATACTCAAAACAAGGGTTAAAACAACTCAAGTGGGAACTAAGACAGAAACAGAGAACAGAGACAACACGGCACAGATTAAAAACAAGAACAAGAACCGTAATGATAATATAAGCCACAGTAGGTGAGTATAGTGAGAAAGTAAATTATAGTTCTAATGGAAACATAATTATAGTGCAAACAACAGATGTGTAAGTAAGAACATCCTGTCCAGTGCTACAGAGCTGAGGGCTCCCAGTTTTAAGCAGCCATTTGCATTGGCTGTAGACACGTGTGATGTTCTAGTGGGGGCTGGCTTATTACAGGCAGGGACCAGGCCATGAAGGTCTATACTGACCAGAACTCTTTGGCTCTTCTGGCTAAGTTCCACAGTGCTAATGCCGGGGTGTTCCCGCTGGAGCCTCCTCCTTCAAGCTTACAGTCTGGTTATCAAACATATTCCTTTTAAGAAAATGTTTAAAATGATAGTTACTGTTCAGTATTAATGCATGCTATTATGGTATTCATATGCTAGACTGTTTATGCAGCTTGTAATGCATCTGGTGTGGTCTATTGTATTGGTGGTAGTGCTTGCAGTGGTGCAGAAATGTTTTGCTGATAGTCTTTGTAGTTGCTGACATTTTGAAGTGTGACATCTCATACTGTTGGACAGGGATGATTATGTGATTTGAAAGATGTGATTAAGTGTAAATTAAATGAATTCCTGTATGGTACTTTGTTGTGGTGAGGCTTGGCTTAGGAGTGTGCAGAGGGTTAGGGTTATGTGCAGAGGTAAAGCTGCTAGTTGCGGTGGTGGATATGTAGTTGCAGGGAGCAAGCAGGCCCACGGGCTTAGCCAAGTCCAGGGGTCTATGACAGGATTAAATCAGCCCTGTGAGCAGGGATTTGGTTTTGTCAATAACTGCCCTTCTTTCTCAGGCCGTCCTGACCTGCTGAGAGCGACAGATAGAAAGACTTCCTAGATGGTGTGGATGGGGTAGGCTGCAACCCTGTTAATGCTACAAAAACAGTCTTCTTTTCATTTCTACTGGAATAGGTGCCAGTATTTCATCTAGGAATATAGACAGTCGATATTTACTTCAAGTTTGACATTAGGGATTTAGCAATTGACAAGTTGCAGGTGATTAAGAGACCCTGCTAGGTTTATAGTTATTGCGAATTTGGAGTCCACTATCCACTATTGCTAAAATGTCCAGCCAGACCATCAGATTGATTGAGACTCCCTGCCATATCATTAATACATTTTCTTTCCTGAAATATGTGATTCACAAAAATCTAATTATCATCCCTGTCTCTGTTTGTGGTGGTGAAATGTCCCATGAAGCACCTGATCATTTCTTATAAAACAAAACAAGGAAATCATAGTTAAGTCACCAAGTGTGTGCAGGCCATTAAAATTCTTCAATAATAAAAATATATAACATCTTGTTTTAATCAATATGTCTACTGCTTGTTCTGCAGATTGTCCTGCTAATGAAAACTGCGGCCCCAACAAGACCCTAAAAAATGCGATTTTACCGGATCACTTATCACAAGTCTTATGTAGCATTTACACCATGCGCAAAGCAAATTTTCGCCACCCTTCACTCGCAAGTGTTGGGCTGCTGACATCATTTGTGTTCATTCTCGCTAGACACACCAGAGAGCAGAGGGGGTTTATCTCCATAGATCACAACAACTGTTCTTTCTGCCATTTCCTTTATCAACCATGGAAGAAATAACATCATCCGGAGGCGCTCTGTGATTTTCACCACGCTATATTCACATACAAAGCCATTGCACTTACTGTATCTAGCAAGCCACACTTCGCTACTGTGGGTTGAACCCATATACTGACTGTGCTGTGATTTAATTGAAATACACAGATTAAAATGATGCTGAAATTACTACCCTCTCCGGGAACCATCACCATAACATGGTGGAGAGGTTTGTGTGTCCCTATGACCCTGAGGGCTGTGTTGTCTGGAGCCTAGTGCTCCTGGTAGGGTCTCCCACGGAAAATTGGTCTCAGGTGAGGGGCCAGACAAAGAATGGTTCAAAAGACCCTATGAGTAATCGAGGCAGAGGAGAAGTGACCCCGCCCGGAGGCCCCCGTCTGGAGCCAGGCCCAGACGGAGGGCCTGTGGGCGAGCGCCTGGTGGCTTATTTGGGCTGAGCCCGGCCGGGCTGGTGGTAACCCCCTCCTCTCCATCCTGTGGGCCCACGACCTGCAGGTGGAACCGCTGGGGTCGGGTGCGCTGTCATATGTGTGGCAGTGAAAGCCGGGCACATCGACGGACCAGACCCGGGTGGCATGGGCTGGCCCTGGGGATGTGGAACGTCACCTCTCTGTGGGGGATGGAGCTTGTGCGGGAGGTGGAGCGATATCAGTTAGATCTGGTGGGGCTTACCTCTACGCATAGCCTTGGACGTTAATTTGCATTAATTTGCTTCTGTGCTTTGATTTTCTTTGTAATTGCACCGCATGGAGAGTTGGCCTGACTATGATCGGTTTATGTGAAACATGGCTGAAACCAAATATTTTCTTACCATTAAATGAAGCTTACCACCTGACTTCAGCAATGCCCATGTTGCTCAGGATGCTAAAGGTGTTACTTTCACCTACAAATCAATTTTCAATATAACCTCCAATAGAGATACAACGATTTTGAGGCTCTTGCATTCAGATCATCTCCATGAACTATGAGTTGCTTCTTCTAGTGCAACAGGCTCTACCTGGCCCTTATTCCCAACTGTTGCAAGCATTTGGGGAATTTATTGCAGACCTTGTTACTCACTCTGATGGGATTTCAATTGTTGTTTATTGGCCTCAGTAAGGCCTTTGACCATCTAAGTAAAGCCTTCTGGCACTATACGTTTGATTTCACTCAGGTTGTACATGAACCTACTCACTGACTGCAGTGCTAATACCATTGACCTCCTTGCGTCTTTGCACAGAATGAGGACTGTGGTTTTTGTCCTCCATTTCTCTCCATCATGCCACAGAGGAATTACTTCATGGTCATTATGGACAGCAGGAAGGATTACAGCGACCACTAACTCTTCAGTGTTGCATTAAGACATACATACATACATGCATACATTTCTGGGGACAGGTGCAACCGACACTCTAAAGCACATGTGTCAAACTCAAAACTACATGTCCCACAATGCATCTTGACTTTCTTACTACAAGGCAGTGGTAAAACACTGTCACACGACAGTCATCTACCACATGATCTCAGCAGATCAGCTGTTGATCACTAACAGTTTATACGCCACAGACTGAACGTTAGATCAGAGCTCATTGATCTGTTGGACTAGAGTTCTGCCCCTCTCAACTCCCACCACAAAGTTAAACTAAGCTAATGGAATAAATTGTGTTTCATAATATTTGTGTGATGGTAAAAAAAAAGACCTATATTATTCACTTGAGAAGTATTTTGATCTTTGAAGGATGAGTTATGATGAGGGTTTCTGAATCTCATAAATTCACGGGATTTATGTTATAATAACACATAGAAATGTGAGTGTGTGCTCACATACAGTAGTTTTGTGTCTACGTACATGCATATATATTGATGCACAAGCATGGGTTTTTGTTACTGTTTTGTTTGTTTGTTGTTTGTAAATAAATTGCAAAATATTTCTGCTTGCAATTGCTTTCCTAGACTTCTGCTTTAAGAGCTAGTTATTAAATAAATAATAAAAATAAAATAGTAATAATAATCAAATGCAGAGGCAAGTTTGTAATATGATATAATATATTTATGAAATGTGAGTAGATATATTTATATAGTCTTACAATTACAACTGGCCCTTTGAAGGGAGTCATGATGCTGATGTGGCTGTGTGGATGAAACTGAATTTGACACCTCTGATTTAAAGGAACATACATAAATACACAGGGTAGCCATGATGTGGATTAAAAACAAGAATATAAGTGCTCTTATATCAGCCAAAACCCTATTTTCCAGAACTGTGATGGGTGGTGACACTGACTGGCTCCGGTGGGACCAACACACCCACACACACCCACACCCACACACACACATCCACACACACACCTACAACTCAAACAGCAGGTAGAACAGCGTACCTCCATCCAGGCTGCGGGAGTTCCTCTTGCTGGAGGAGCGCTGGAACAGTGGAGCTGGTCTGTCAATCAGAGAACTGGCCTGTCTGGTCTGAGCCTGAGTGCGACCGCTGTAGCGAAACTTAGAGCCCAACGCCAGGAACTTCCTAGGAGTGGTAGCCATCTCAGTGGAGGTCAGCCTGAAGACAAAGATCACTGATACTGATCCTCTGATCTAACTCTCAGTCAGCAAGCAAGCATATGCAACTTATTCGCAGCTCTTTCAACTAAAACACTGCACAACCATGTGAACCAAGTAACGGAGATTACAACAGCATACCTGAAGAAGGTGTGATGTTCTACACACACTTTCCACAGCTTCTTGGCTGCCTTGTAATTGGGTAGTTTGAAGCCAATTGCACTCTCATAATGTTCCACCTGGCGAAACAAGAAACACAAACCTGTTAAAAAAGATGACTAATGAAATGGGTGTATTGTTTCATTCATGGTTAGGGTGATTTCAGTGTTCAGATATGAAAATATTCTGTACCTCGGACGGTCTGATTTTGATGAAGAAGCTGCTGCGTTTGTATGAGACCTTGAGGACTTTGGGCCAGGGGAAACGGTTGATCCTCAGCTTGTCTTTGTAAACCATCAGACCACTGGAGCAAACCCCCAGCATGATGTCAACACCATCCAGATCCTGACAGAGACAGAGACAACAGGAAAGCTAAGACCTTCTGAGGGAACCTGGAACGAACTACAGAGATGAAGTAAGATCTTAAATGTGACAAAGAAAAGAAGTGTCTTAAAGCAGCAGTGGGTAGAAATGGAGCAAATATGATTTGGAAAAGTAATACATTTAAAATGGTCACCATAGTCTAAGGATGTACAGTACATTCCAAGCAAAAATACTATTCAAAAATCAGTGGGAAATAGTTGATTATTATTTGAAAAAGACTCCAAAAACGCCAAAAAAATGTTGCGTACCCCACCACAAGCCAGCTTCAGCTTCAGCCAGCCTCCAGTCTGTCGGAGGGATAAAGCCATTCCTCCAAATGAGGTTTTGATTATGGTAGTGAAGAGCTTTTTAAAGGGCAACGCCTGTCACTGCAGGTTGATGTCAGAAAAGCTAAAGTTTTATCACATTTCCTCCCTGGATCAGCACATCCTGGCTACAGTACCTATAAACCTTCTTCTGTGTTTCTTCAGCCTGGTGAAAAAGTTGTCGGTTAAACCACCTAAACAAGCAGACTGAAACCAGCTGAGGAGGGTCTCGCTCTCCAACACTGCTGCTATCCTATTATTTCTATTATTATTTCTCTAGGTTTGCTTGTAAAAAGTCAGTGTGAACATGACACACCGGACCACAACTATGAGGCAACAATCTTTTTCCTTGGTCCTTCATTTGTTTTTATGCAAATCATAACAATACTTGAAGCTCATCAGACCAAGTAGTTCTGTATCACAACCTCTTGTATTTGGTGAAGAAGTGCAATTTGATTTATTAGAAACATATTTCATATCTTCTGCTTTACATCTAATTTTGGGGTTGTGCTTAAAAAAATGTTTTTGGGTAATAAGAAAACAAAAGGCAATAAAAAATTTGATTTAAAATTTTGAAAAAAATTTTTTTAAAAATTTAATTTTTTTTTAAAAATTTAAAATTTTTAAAAGGGATTTTAAAAAAAAAAAAAATAAAAAAAAATTTTTAAAAAAAATTAAATATTTATTTAATTTAAAATATCAAAACCTATCTATCAAACTTACTTTCAATATGATGAGATTATTGTTTTTCCAGTTGTGATAACTGTAATTACTGATAATGTCTGGCTTTGCAACAAGGTCTCTCTGTGATGATATTGAAATCATTTTTTACTTGCACAAATTTTACATTTGAACAGTTTCTGTGACTCTTTACTAACAGTGTATTTGAAATGTTTACTACTGTATGTACTACTACCAATGATAATCCCTGTACGGAGAAAAGTTGTTGTCTACTGTATTTGAATTTTCAGCAGCAGTGTAATGATCTAGTTTCCTGCGTTGCTCACTGTCATCCACAGGGGGGCAGTATAGTCCTCTACAAGTCCTCCCTCCATATTAGGTTAAATCCCTACTCTGATGTAAACAGATTGACCTGATTTCAGCTGAAAAACCTGGCAAGTCACATGTCTTCCTGCCTTACAGACCCCTCATGTTTGCTTCTCTGATGCATGACATCAAAATTACTTACAGGGAAAGCTGCAAAAACACATTATGTTTTTTTTTCTTTTTACATCTATGCTGCTTGTTTTCATGGAGCATCAGTGGGATGAATCACAGTCACACCCACATTAAGTGTATTTATATGTTCTGAATATATGAGTTTATTATTATTTATTTTGTTATGAATAATGTAAAGTCATCCAGCCATCGAAAACAAGGATGATTAACTTCTTACAAGGAATGTTTTCAAGCTTTTAGATATGAAGAGCAGCTGAAGAGTTGCAGCTTCTGTGCTCACCTTGGCCTGGTGGAGGTCTACGCCATACATGGAGAGTTTCTTGGCATTTTCCAGGAACATCAGGTCTGCCTGGGCTGGACTCATTGACCTGCCACAACATCACAACAGAAACCACAAAATCTTTAGTTACTGTGACTGTGGAGATGCTGAGATATGAATACTGTCATCATTTACATTTAAGGCATCTGGAACAGGATGAAGGATGATCCTGATCCTGATCTCTCCACTGTGCTGTAGTTTATGTTTAGTTTATACATAATATATCACTAATTACATAGAAATTGTGGACATGCAAAAAGTTAAATGCATTTACTTAAGTGCTGTAATTTGGTACACATTCTTCATAATTGCTTAGTAATTCTATTAACACTACTTTAAAACACTTTGAGAGGCAGGGGCACTATCATGATTAGTACTTACTTTAGATACTTAACTGCATTTTGCAGACAATATTTACGTACCTTTATGTAACATTGTGAATACAGGCTTTGACTTGTAACATAGTTGTTTTACAGATCCACTGAACTGGTGGATTAGGTAAAGAAAGTGAAAACATCCACTCCCACTACTGGCTCACTGAGGCAGTGTTCTGACCTGTATGTACGGTGCAGCTCCATCATTTTGTCCTCCAGCTCTTTGGTCTGTCCCTGGGCCATTTTCATCTCCTTAGTGTATTCGTTGCCGTGCACCTCTGGGTCGTACTCGCCCAGCTCTGACTGCAGGGCGTAGGAGCCCAGCAGGGACAGGGTGACAAAGGAACAGGGAAGGCGGCCCTGCAGGATGTCCTTCCGCAGCTGGAGACACAGGTAGTACCTGCAATGCACAATGCACTTCCTATCATATCCTTATCCTCTCATCTGGAGAAATAAATCCTGTCCACACCAAGCTGTTGATACAATAAAATGACATTTGGAGATAGTAGTAAATCACTGGAACCCATGCTGTACCTTGTAATGTCTTCAGACAGTTGGGCTGGGTCAGGTGGATAGAACTTCACATTAAATGTGAAGTTATAGTTGGCACCTTGAGGAAGAAAAGAAAGATAAGATAAGATAGGATATTCCTTTATTAGTCCCACAGTGGAGAAATTCACAAGCTAAGCAGCAAAGCTGTGATGAAATAACTGTAAACATGTATCAAACCATGAAAATGAGAAGAATGTGTATTTGTGGTAAAGTTGTACTCACCTTGTACCTGCCTGCGGATCTCCTTGGTCAGGTCCATCCAAGTCTGATCAAGAAAGTGGGAGATGTAGCATGAGGTCTGATATTAACAAACACTGTTCAGTGTAAGAAGTCCTTCAACACTGAGGGCCACAGTTTCATCTAACCATCCACGACGTTAACATATGAAGAGGAGCCTTTTTCTTGTCGTAATCAAATACTGGATTTGGGATTGTTGGAAACTAACTAATGATAATAATTCAAGTCCAGCTCACCTTCATGGTGGCCGTCTCCCAGATGACCAGGCCATAGTAGTCTTTCTCCAGCAGGTTGAGGTGGTCACACACCTTCATGAACAACTCTTGGCCTTTTGCATGTTTCTGACGCACACAGGCATACAGCAAACAAGACACTGAATAATTAAACATTCAACAACGTGTCATCACATACGGGACAATGTAATCCTGCTGTTACTATTCAGTAATGTGCTGAACATGACTGAGGATTGGTCTGAGGTGGGACTAGTCTTTCTAACTAAATGTTACACCATCTTTGTCTGCTGGCTTTATGACAGTGGAGGCATTCTGTTGAAGATCCATCATGGCTTGTCATTTGAGCTCCAGTAGATTATTATTCTCCTATTGAAGTTTCAGATTTCAGATCATGTGGTAGACCATATGGAACAAGATAAGTCGTGCCTATAGTGTCTCCAGGAGACCTGCAGATTATGATTCCTAAGAAGACAGTGGACAAAAGACGTTAATCAGATTGGTGTTCAAAACAGCCGCTGTGATACCAGAAAAACGAAAGGCATGCTGCCAATGATTGTATTTGATTCTTAAAAGTTGTCGGAGTAGGAATGAAGAACAAACGCTTCATCTGTAATTGCCGTTGCACTGAGGTTAGTTGAAAATTTGAGGAGAAATCTTTGACTGATCTGTCACTCAGTGGAACTGGCTTGAGATGGTGGGTTTCCTGTCTGAGTGAGAAGTCAAATGTCTGAGTCCATTCCTGCTATGGTGAGAAGTGGCCTGGATTAGATGGTTGAGGTGAGAAGCTGATCAGTGCTATGTAAATTTCTGCATGTGGGAAGGTGGCCTCGGCTGATCGCAGGAGGGTTTTTAGGTTGTGATCAAGTAGTGAGGTGTTGAGACAATGTGTTTCCACGATATGGGATGATTGGGAAACACAAAATCAGGTCCAGTTCAGGTTCAGTGGAGGAGAAAGGAGGAACCTTTTTGTTCACTGATAAGGATCTGGAGGGTCCTCGGGGGTTTGTTGTGCCAAATCATCCTGTGGGTAGTGGTTGGATGGAGAAGGTTGTCACAGTGTTTGTGAATAGTTATTTGCCATGAAGAGGTCCTGTAATGACTGAAGTGATCCTTATGTGGTTAATGTAGGGACCAGAAGGAGGTAGCTCACATCCAGATTCCTGAGTTCATCCACCATCCATTGATTGATTTCATCCTGTACATGTGGAAACCTTCTCCTAGTCCATTTTGATCACAAAGATAGAAGCATTTTGAGTTTGGACAATGATCTCATGTAGTGTTCCTCAAGAACCTGAATCTGACTATTGCCATTTGGAGGTATTGCCATTCAAAAGGAGGGTCATGTGATGATTTGGAGATTTAGGACAAATAGTTCCAGAGAGACATTTTGTCACCTTTGAAGATACTGAAGATAGAAGCCGAATCTTGGGAGGCTGGAACCGGGCACGAACCAGCATGTTTCTCAAACTGGGGTAAAGTGACAAACACTTTACGACACAGCGCCACCACAACAGCGTAATGGAGCTGGAGTCGGGGTGCAATTTGATTGGTCAGAATCTATGTTTGATATGGAAGCTGGAATAGTGTAATTAGACGTGGGAATTGGTGAGTTTAAAGATTTTTCAAATCCACCTGTCCGGTGACGTGAAGGCTGGTACTTTGAAGGTAGTGACATTTAGGCAAAAAAAGATTGTCACTTCACTTAAAAGTGAAGTGTAGCAGCAATTCCCCAGATGGTGTCTAGGAATGAAAAATGGTACGAAGGGAACTTGAAACATTTGGGCAAAAATGTTTCCTCCGAGGTGGCCAGGCCAGGACAAAGTTGGCCCACTGCTGTTTGCTTGATCTGCATGTAGAATTTTCCATCAAACTCAAAATCATTTTGTGTCAAGCTGAGAAAGTATCCATCAGGGTTTTACAGCTGCCAGTCCCATGAGGGTGTCCATATATGTGTACAACAAGGCTGCATGTCAAGATTTCTTTCATTATCAATTCATGTGCTAATTATTTTTTTGATTACTTGTTTACTATATGAAATGTGAAAAAATAGTAAGGAATGCAAATCCCAGTTTCCCAGAATCCAAGGCACTGTTTTCAGATGGCTGGTCATAACCAAAAGATATTTCATTCAAACAACATAAAAGGGAGCAAATTCTCACATTTCAGAAGATGGCATCAGGAAATTTCCAGCATTTTTGCTTGAAAATTTTCTGCAGAAATGTACAGTTATTTACAATTATTTCGTTAGTCGGCTGACAAATTTTTTTAAGGAATTTTAAGAATTGCTGGGGGGGGGTAAGCAACTCAAAAAAAAAACAAAAAAAACTTAGGCTCTTGTTCACGTTTCTGACATGTGTCACATATACATGTACAATGGACAAATAATCCATCGACCACTAATAATATAATAATAATAACCAGTGATGAAAACAATCATAAGCTGTAGCCCTATTAAAATGAAGCATACTTGAAAATAAACCCGGTGTATGACTAAGTGCTTTATAATCTGTATATGACCACATATATGACATGTTAATAAGTTTACACTGATATGTCCTGATACTTTCAACAGAAAGAACCAAATGAATGAAACAGAAGTGCTCTTACATCCAGCTCACACTCGTAGACAGAGTCATCCAGCAGGGTGACTGTGATCTGCATGGTCTTGGGTCGGCGTGGAGCTCTGGGAGCTTTGGCCTCCTCCTCTGTCATCTTCTCTTCCTCCTCCTCCTCTCTCTTACTGCCTCCTTCAGGACCAGACTCCTTCTCCTCCTCCTTCTCCTTGTCCTCCTTCTCCAGGGCAGCCTCCTCTCCTTTCTCCTTGGCGTTCTCTTTGTCCTTTCCACCCTCCTCCTCCTCAGTTTCTTTCTTCTCTACCTGGACAGCCTGACAAAGACATTTTAATTACAATGCAGTCTACACACTGTCTTAATAATGTGTCTTTGTGACAGATCCTCCTGTGTAGACATGCTGCTCCACTTGGCTTTCAATAATATACTGTATACTGTGCAAATATCACAAGTATGATTTTGGTTTTCATGTAGTTTCTGTGTGTAAAATCGCTGCAGTGAACACAACTATGCTGTCAGTCACAAGACATTATACACTTCATCAGTCTCTTGTCTCACTGTATGACAGAATATAAACACTTCTATTCCAGTCGACACTTAACGTGAGTAGCTGTGAGCCTTTTAAAGCTTCAAGTCTGTTCTCTTCTGTAACAACTGCGTAAGTAGTGATTGCGTGTTGGGCTCTCTGAATGCTTCCAGTCTGATACTGACTGAAGGACTGAAGCTGCTGTGCAGACACAATGTCATAATGGTGCAATGATTGGTGTCTTTGCCATCAAGAGTATTTCTGTCTAACTTTCCTGACCAGCAGAGGCATGTGGCAGCAGACGGAGCAGCCATCTCCTAAGATTACTGTTCTACATGTATTTTCTCAATCCTCATCGCTTATGCGCAAAGAAAATAAAGTCACTTTACTGGGAAACTGGGAAACACCATCACTGCCAACCAGTCAGTGTGTGTCTCTGTTTTCATCCATGTCTGCCTATAATGTCATCCCCTCTTCATTTTAGATATTTGTGTGAAATAGTCATGATAGCATATGAATTGTTACAGATGTCTGAATCATAAAAAGTCCTTCATTTAACAGATAGAAGGGCTCTAGATGTTCTGTGGATGCAGATACACATCATGCAGGCCGACCTGAGCTTCAGCACTGCTCACTGAGTGCTGGTCCAGGGCGACCTCTCCCTCTGCCCTCAGTTCAGGTTCTGGGTCAGCGATGGGGGCTTTGGCTTCTTCCTCTTCCTTGTCGTCCTTCTCTCCCGCCTCACTGTCACACTGAGAGCGCCTCTTCAGGAAGGAGGAGAAGAGGCGGGACAGGCCGCGGCCGGCAGAGTTGCGGTTGCGAGGCCGGAGTTGCTCCTCCTCCGGTGAGGGCGACCTGGCGTCCTGGCCGGCTTCCTCCTGCTGCCTCGGCTTCTTCTGGTGACTCTCCGCCTCGTCTGTTGTCATGGCAACAGCTGTAGAGATATTGAACAAAATCTAGTTTAAAAACAGAAACCTGTATATATGCTAATCCAGAACCAAGAATAAGTTAATACACGGTGGAAATGCTATATCATTTCATTTATTACCCTGGTGCAGTTCCCAAAACTAGAATTCTAGAAAACTGGACGTTTGAGCATATTTTCAACTCAACTGTGTGAGTGAGAAAAGTCTAACATTCTAATGTTATGCTGTAGATTTGAAGGTACTTACATTTTCGAGAATAACTTTTAGTGTCTTGTTTTAATCACTCAACATGTGGATCACAGGAAGCAGGAATTGTTTTTTAGGGGGCAGCGTCTTGCTCTGCGGCAGGGGTCGAACCAACAGCTAATGGCAGACTAGAATATCACCAAAAGCTACAGCTGCTGCCGAGGAGTTCGTAACCTCACAACACCCGGTCTGCTACAAAATGACATGCTTACACAAACAAACTGCATTCTCAGTTTCACTTGGAGGGAAATGTATTTTACAGCCACAGTTTTAAACTCATTGTTAAACACACCAAAACCACTTGGTTAGGTTTAGTAAAAACATCACTGTTAGGCTTAAAATAAGTGTTTGTTACTTTATTCAAGCTACGGACAGAAATTACAGTAAGTTCAACGGCTGACTTTTGTTTTCACACAGGATATAAACAGTGGCCTTCTAGTCAAAGTCTTGTTTGTTTGACTCATCCTTCCACCCCGACCGCTGCAGACTATCATTAGAAACATTTTTTTTTTTCATTTGTGATACGTCAAAAACAAAATACGTCTCCGTCGAAACTTAATTGGTAATGTGAATATAGCCTCCTAGCGCACAGATCTCATGCTGGACAGCCTGAAGGGAACCTAGAGTGGAGAGGGACTTTGGCTCCTCGGTATCAAGCAGGTCAGTTTCATTGAGCTGGAGCAGCCCTGCAGGCAGTCAGTCATACAGGTAAATGGGCATTGTACAGACTGGGAATCCTTCCCGTATAGCAAGAGCAGAGCCACATCAGCAGCCTGTCTCTCCTGTCCTGTATTGTCTTGAGAACAACTTTATCCAGAAAGAATTTATTTAAAAAAACAGATGAACATGATCACAGTCCATCTTTCCATCAAAGGTCGCAGGAGGGGGGGCTGGAGCCGATCCCTGCTGGCATTGGGCGAAGGCCATGATCACAGTACAGCTTATATTTTTTCATCACTTGAAGTGTAAAAATAACTTCCATCGTTGAAAAAGCACTTAGAAATATAACAAATAGATGTGGAATGAAATGTGTACAATTTTCTTCTTCGCACCACACTATGATTAAAAAATGTCCAGAATTCCATGAAAACGTCTTTCACACTAGGTTTGTCACGAGTGTCTCTACTGCCACGAGGTAAAAAGTACTGTCTCCTTTCCACTTGGTGCTAATGGCTGCTGGCTGGGCATCTCAAACACACATCATCTTCTCTGGCTGTCATGATCAGTTAGTCAGTCATTTCCCATCATCCCCTCATACCAACAACTGGATTTGGCTTGTGGATAATGTGGCCATATGAGAGCTGTCTGCTCACATTTACATTCTAAGGCCTGCACTCAGTAGTGAAAGTGGGCGGCTGCACAAGCTGCATCAGCTGAAACACGTTGTCTGTGTCAGAGAGGGAAGCTATACAATGGAACACTGCAGCAAAGAGAGGTGATCATGTCTCTCCAAATGTTATCCATATCACTCCCAATGCAATATGTGACCACTACGGGATCTCAGCCACTCACACTCAGCCTCTAGTCCACGAACCCAGTCAGAGACAAAGACCACAGCAGATCATCATGTACAGTGTTCCATCTTGCAGGCTTTTCACCTGCTATTGAGTGTGACCATTCGTAACAGCTATCTAACACTTTTGTGTTTAAACATGGGCCAACAACACGTTGTATGAGTGAGTGAGGCATTTTGAAAGCTTAAGGTTTAGAGGGTTGACTTGCACAAACTCAATATTGTTATATTACTTTGTGTAGCCTGAAATGTTTTATATGCTTATGGCACCTGATACAACACTTTAAGGTCTGCTGGCAGATTGAGGGTGGACAGAATCACAGCTTGCCACCCCATGAAGTTTCAGAAGCTGCTAGCAGCCTGAGTGGATGCTGGCACAGCCGCAGAAGTGCTGACATGGCTCAGAGAAGTGAGAGTGTGGGCTCCACAGCTCCAGGTGTACTGAGGAGTGTGACGAGAACAAACATACAAACAGGTAGTTCATGTGCTCTGCTGATTGTTCACTCAGCGTATTGTTTAAGGCAGCAGTTAGTTGCAGGTGTCCCACAGAACTCAAGAGTCTGCAGCTTTTCAGTCCTGAGAAGCACCACATTAGTAAAATGAACTGTTTGTCAGAATAAAGCCAGGCTTGTTCCAGCACGCGCCAAAGTCTACAGATTCATCCCTACTCTTCTGACAGGTTGGTTTTTATTGACCAAAGGATAACATACAAAAAATGCAGGTAGAAGAGATATAGGTCAAACATATATACATGAAGAGCATGTGGCTTAGAGGTAGAGCGTCCACCAATCAAAAGAGCAGTGTCCTTGAGTGTCCTTGAGAAACATGCTGAGCCCAAGACTGCTCCTGAAGGCTGAGCCATTGGAGTGTGAATGAGTATCTAGATCATATCCTGATGGGCAGGTTGGCTCCTTGCATGCCAGCCTCTGATATCAGTGTATGAATGAATGAATGTGTGTGTGAACGGGTGAATGATGACATGTAGTGTAAAGACCTTTCAGTGGTCAGATGTCTAGAAAGGAGCTACATAAATACAAGTCCAATTACCATTTACCGGTTAATATCATTATAAATCAAGATCACAGGAGCAAAGACTGCCAGTTCAAATGCTCCAGTTCCACAATGATGTGGTACAGTGTATGCGCTGGCATACAGAGACTAACAAGGTGGAGCTAATTCAGGACAATGAGCTGTGTGGGTTGTTCCTCTAGCTTCAAATAAGAGACAGTGAGGATGTGACTAACTATTCAGCTGAACTACACCAAAAATGCATACAGGCGGGAAACAGAAAAATTGTAAATGCTAGTTCAAGGCCTGTTGTATTTTGGACTAATGATTCAAACACATTATTACACCTTAACTAGAACACACTACAATTCATAATGTTAAAAATGGACCCAGCGAGGGTTAGTAAGTTACCTATATTACAGTCCAGAACACCTGCAGAGTAGCTGTCCCACACGAAACTCCTAGCTCACATGTAAAACCCAACTATTGACATATTTTTCTCATATGATATCCAAAAATATGAAATGGCCTCTCAGTCCTGTCCAGAGGCTCTACAAATGAGAGGAAAGAGGCACTTTTAGTTACCATTGTGAAACAACAGGCTGAAATGGCTTAAGTCCCACAAGTGACTTCTGGAGGCAGCATTAGTAGAGTGTCAGTACTGACTATACAGAACAAGGCTCATCAGTGGTAGTAGGGCACTCCTCTGGGGACCATTACTCCATAGACTGAAGTGGCTAGTGGACACACACAGATCCTAACCAATGAGAGTTCATCATTTGCATTTTATAGCCTGGAAGGGTTGGGAGCTCTGCTGCTCAAGGACATTCTAAAGGTCAAACATGTTTTTTACACTAAGCTGTTGTGGGGTCAGATGTCAGAGATTCTACCCAGCTGCTATACTAACATATGTCATCAAATACACCAAATACACCACAGACCATATGGTACATAATTTTGGTTTCTTTCCGTTAACATTCAGAGAATGTTCTGAAACTCATCATTGAGCACCAAAACATATCCAACCAATGATGTGATGACATTATTTGATGCAGGCCAACCAGTTTAAAGATTGCAGACAGAATCTTAGATTTGGACTCAGAGATGGTTCCGTTCAAAGGTTAAAATGCAATGCAAACAAAATCCATTTGTAAAAAGTAAACGCATACTTAAGCATATCTGTATTTCTGGTTGCGTGGTAGCATGTGTGAGAGTGCTGAAAGTGAGCTTAAGGACTGAAAGCGGCTTTAAAATTAATCGGGCCCTGTGTGGGATTAAAGGCTGCTGTGTGCTGATGTGGAGGCCAGAGGAAGCTGGATATCTATCAGTTGCTGCTGGATCCACTCAGGACCGCTCTGCTGGCACCAGCTCAGGAAAAAAAAAAAAACAAAAACTGTGAGCTGGCCTGCATGAACTCAGAGGTGGGGAATATTTACTTGACTTGAATGCAGGGGACTGGGGTTTGAATCCCAGTCAGGGCAAAGGTCATCCAGTGAGGATCCTCAGACCCTCAGACATGAGCCAATGAGAGAACACAAAAATGACAGTCGTACTGGCTTGGACGTCACCCAGGTCAACAAGGTCTGCGGGAAATGCTAGGGAACCAGGGAAATCTAATGAAAAATGGGCTACTGGAACAAGACATACATGGACAAGGGGGGGGATTCGGAATTGTTGGAATGCTATACAAGCAATCCCAGAGAGAGGGGATACATGGGGCCCAGTGTTCGAACATCTGTAACAGAAAACAGCTATCACAGCTATCACTGCAAAGGAGCCAGGATGACAGGTCAGAGGGGAGATTCCACAATCTCCCCAACAATTGGGTACCAAGCCCCAAGAGACACTAACTGCCTCAATGCTGCTGACCTGAGAAGGAAGCTCATGAACCAACTGGACAAATACTCCGACAAATACCGAGCTGAGTTCTCAAGTACCTTCAGAAGATCTGCTAGAAGATGTGAATACTGCTATAACAACCATATAAGATTGGAACACGGCATAACAGGCTCCATGGAAGAGACGGTTAGAGGCAAAATAATAAAGGCGACATGGAGAGAAGTCAGTCAGCTAGCTGAGCTGCAGAAAGGGATACCCAGGAAATACAAGGTCCCTCAGAAGGGACCAATCCCATCCAACTACCGACCGATAACCTGTCTCTGGCATCATGGCAGCGATGAGTAGGCATATGGTTCAAAGGAATTGGCAGTAACACCAGAGCAGTAACACCAAAGGAGCTACTGGTTGAGCAGTCCATAGATACTGTAAGAACAGACAGACCAACCTGTGCACCGCCTGGATTGACTACCAGAAAGCCTACAACTCAATGCACATGGATACTGGAATTGTCTGGAACTATACAAGATCAACAGGACACTAAGAGACTCCAAGCCAATTGGCCGAGTTAACATCAAGTGTGGCATATACCACTGCTGTTCTGCATAGCTGAACAGCAGCTATGCACAGCTGTTCTGCATAGCTGTTCTGCCAGATCATCACAAAGATACCATTTCCAAAGTGGGGCAACAATCTACATGGATGACATCAAGCTCCTTCATGGATGACATCAAGCTGTACGCCAGGAATGAGTGAGAAAGATGACATGGAAGACATCAAGGTGTACACCAGCTGTACGCTGTATGCCAGAAATCGACTCAATTGATCTACAGCGATGACATAGGGCTGGGGATAAATGTGGCCGATGATCAGAACTGAAGGGGTGGACCTACCAGAGGGCAGGTCAAGACAGCTACAAATGCCTTGGAATCCCACAGGTGAATGAAATCATGAGGAGGCTGCAAGAAAGTCAACCACAGCCAAATACCTCCAGAGAGTAAGGCAAGTCCTGAGAAGTCAGCTGAATGGTAAGAACAAGGTCTATGCCATCAACATGTATGCACTACTAGTCATCAGATACCCCGCTGGGATCATAAGCTGGCCAAAGGAGGAGACAGAAGCCACAGATATCAGGACAAGAAAGAATAGTCAGGACTAGTGAGCATTACAGAGCCAAAGTCCAATGGATGAAACATCGAGAGGTGTAGAGGAGGGGGCTGCTCCTGAAAGCGCCCTGAGAGTTGGGGGTTTGGGCCTTTAGGGGCCCGCAGGGAAACCCCCTGGGAACTCCAAGAGTACATCAGGAAGATGGCCTCCAAAGATAAACTGCTCAGTGAATGTCTCAGACAGCAGAAACCTGAAGACAGTGAGGAAGATGAGGAGACCACATGGAGAGACAAGCCCTTACAGGGCATGGACCACCGCCAGATAGAGGAAGTGGCTGACATCACACAAAGACCTACCAATGGCTGGACAAAGCTGGACTGACAGACAGCACAGAGGCACTGATCATGGCAGCACAAGAACAAGCCCTAAGTACCAGGACCATAGAGGCCAGAATCTACCAGAGTAGATCTGATCCAAGGTGCAGGCTGTGTAAAGAGTCCAGCACATAGTAGCAGGGTGTAAGATGCTAGCAGGATCAGCATACATGGAGAGGCAGATCCTGTGGGACTTCAGCTTCCAGACTGAACAGCTCCTGGCTAACTGACCGGACATAGTGGTGGTGGACAAAGAGCAGAAGAGGGCAGTGGTGATGGATGTGGAGATACCAGCTGACACCAACATCAGGAAGAAGGAGCACGAAAAGGTTGAGAAGTATCAAGGGTTGAGAGAACAGCTGGAACAGATGTGGAAGATCAAGGCTAACGTGGTCCCCGTGGTAGTAGGAGCACTCGGGGCGGTGACCCCCAAACTCGGAGAACGGCTCCAACAGAACCCAGGAACCACATCTGAAGCCTCAGTCCAGAAGACGAACAGCTAAGATACTGCACAGAACCCTCAAACTCCCAGGCCTCTGGTAGAGGACCCGAGCTTGAGAACCACCCTAGGCTTGTTACCACCCTAAGAGGGTGAGAGGGATGTTTATATATATATATATATATACACACACAAAATCAAGTAACCAAGTTCTTTATAAAATGACTACACTACTAGCAGAATATAACTGAATAAATGATAAAACAAAAGAAAAAAGTAAAATTGAATAAAGATTAATTGAAGGAATACAGCAAATACAAATGATGAACATTCATGATAGAAACAAATTAAAGGTGACCAGATTAATTCAGTGACTGATATCTCTCTGACTGGATTTAATGTTTGCCTCTCAACTAAATTTAGTTTTAGTATTAATGTACCGTTCAGCAGCAGAGAGTTTAAGAAGCACCAGAGAAGACAGAGAAGTCACTTCATCTTATAAAGTTAGACGTGGTCTAATTCAGGTTTAGAATTTATGGATGGATTCCCTAATTCTACTTGCAACAAATATTATCAATTTGTTAAACTGACCTTATTTATTAAATGACTATGAATTAGTTTATTAGTCTAGTCATCAAACTCTTTCTCTTCGGCGGCAGTAGCTCAGTCTGTAGGGAGTTGGCTTGGGAACCAGAGGGTCACCGGTTCAAGTCCCGACATGGACCAAAAACTGAGTGTGAACTGGTAGCTGGAGAGGTGCCAGTTTACCTCTTGGGCACTGCCGAGGTGCCCCTGAGCAAGGCACCAAACCCCCAACTGCTCGGGGCGCTTGTCAGGAGCAGCCCCCTCACTCTGACATCTCTCCATTAATGCATGTGTGTGTGTTTCAGGTCTGCATGTACCATGTATGAGTTTAACAGAGTGTAAATTGAATTTCCCCATTGTGGGACTAATAAAGGTAGATCTTCTTCTTCTTCTTCTTCTGAAAATACATCTATACATCAGCTTCTCTGAGTAGATGCTAGATGGAGGTTGTACTGGTTGGAGCAGAGTAGCGGCAGCCTCTGTCTGGAACAGTTTGGATCTTCTGGATCCAACGATGCGAAATGGATGGAGTCGTTTCCCTCCCTCAGTGGCTCTCTTTGGTGTCCTCAGGTAGCCTCATCTACGATGGCTGGGATGTCACCTCGATGCATTCTTCCATTCTTCCCCTCCTCGTAGCTGGAGGGGTCACACAGTTTAAAATGCTCTTGACCTGAAGTCTTTCTTTAAGGTCTCTTTCTTCACACTGGCTGGGATTCACCAGCACATCATGGATACAGTTTAGCTGCTTCAAGTTTCAGCAGCTGGCTGTTTCAGTCGTCAGCGCTACAGAGCAGCGGGGCTACAGAGCAGCAGGGCTACAGAGCAGCAGGGCTACAGAGCAGCGGGGCTACAGAGCAGCAGGGCTACAGAGCAGCAGGGCTACAGAGCAGCGGGGCTACAGGGCAGCAGGGCTACAGAGCAGCAGGGCTACAGAGCAGCAGGACTACAGAGCAGCGGGGCTACAGGGCAGCAGGGCTACAGAGCAGCAGGGCTACAGAGCAGCAGGACTACAGAGCAGCAGGACTACAGAGCAGCAGGGCTACAGAGCAGCAGGACTATAGAGCAGCAGGACTACAGAGCAGCAGGGCTACAGAGCAGCGGGGCTACAGAGCAGCAGGACTATAGAGCAGCAGGACTACAGAGCAGCAGGGCTACAGAGCAGCGGGGCTACAGAGCAGCAGGACTATAGAGCAGCAGGACTACAGAGCAGCAGGGCTATAGAGCAGCAGGACTACAGAGCAGCAGGACTACAGAGCAGCGGGGCTACAGAGCAGCAGGACGACAGAGCAGCGGGGCTACAGAGCAGCGGGACTACAGAGCAGCAGGACGACAGAGCAGCGGGGCTACAGAGCAGCAGGGCTATAGAGCAGCAGGACTACAGAGCAGCAGGGCTATAGAGCAGCAGGACTACAGAGCAGCAGGGCTACAGAGCAGCGGGGCTACAGAGCAGCAGGACTATAGAGCAGCAGGACTACAGAGCAGCAGGGCTATAGAGCAGCAGGACTACAGAGCAGCAGGGCTACAGAGCAGCAGGACTACAGAGCAGCAGGGCTACAGAGCAGCAGGGCTACAGAGCAGCGGGGCTACAGAGCAGCAGGACGACAGAGCAGCGGGGCTACAGAGCAGCAGGACGACAGAGCAGCGGGGCTACAGAGCAGCGGGACTACAGAGCAGCAGGACTACAGAGCAGCAGGGCTACAGAGCAGCAGGGCTACAGAGCAGCAGGGCTATAGAGTAGCAGGACTACAGAGCAGCAGGTCTATAGAGCAGCAAGAGAGATGGTTTGGCATAACAGGATTCAGTTCTTAAGCCATGCTGGAGCATGTCCAAAGGTTCAAGTTCTCTTTTCAGGTAGACTGGGTGCTGATATCAGCCAGGTGTGATGTGTTGGGTCTCTGGTCCTCTGGATGGTGAGCCTGTGTCTCTGATTTGTGGGCCCAAGGAAGAGGTAAAGCAGAGGGACGCAGCTCCAAGAGCCGAAGAACCAAGACTAGCTGTGACTACCTCGTACTGTCAGTTGAAATACTATAATGATACTTTTAGTTAAACTTCTTTTGTTAGATTAAAACTACTTGTTTCACTTGATTAATTCTTCCACATTTGAAATCTGGGCTTCATCTGTTTCAAATTCATATCAAACTCAAGACATCAACCACTGAATAAAACTTGATTAAAGGAAACTTGATTAAAATGAATCAAACAATCACACAACCATGATAAACCTTGTTATCAAAACATGTAGATATACAAACACTACACAGACAGGTATATGGATGTTAATATATAAATGTTCTTAAATGTCAAACACCCAGTGTGGATGAGAGCACCCAGGTATATACCGTATTTTCCGCACTACAACGCGCACCTAAAAGCCATAGATTTTCTCAAAAGCAGTGCGGCTTTTAATCCGATGCGCCTTATATATGGATTAATATTGGTTAATCGTGGCTACCGTAAACTCGAACAGTGGGTTGTTGAACAGAGAGCAGCAAATAGAAGTGTCTCTACAGTCACTATTTGACTGAAGGCAACAGCGCTAGCAAACGAACTTAACATAAATGAATTTAGAGGCGGTCCTTCTTGGTGCTTTTGGTTTATGAAAAGACGTCATCTCTCCATCCGCACACGAACTAGTGTTTCGCAGCAACTTCCTAAAGACTACCAAGAAAAGCTGGCCACTTTCCACGCATACTGCAAAAACAACATCACTGCAAAAAAGATTCGGCCAGAGCACATCATCAACATGGACGAGGTTCCACTCACCTTTGATATTCCTGTGAACAGCACTGTGGATAAAACGGGAGCACGTACGGTGAATGTTCGCACCACAGGGAATGAGAAGGCATCCTTCACCGTAGTTCTCGCCTGCCAAGCTAATGGCCAGAAGCTTCCACCCATGGTTATTTTCAAGAGGAAGACCGTGCCAAAAGAAAACTTTCCAGCCGGCGTCGTCATCAAAGCTAACTCGAAGGGATGGATGAATGAAGAAAAGATGAGTGAGTGCTGAGAGAAATTTACGTCAAGAGACCGGATGGGTTGTTTTATGCAGCTCCGTCCATGGTGATTTGCGACTTTATGGGCTTTTATATTATTGATGGGGAAAAAAAAAAAAAAGAGAAAATTAATTTTTTTGTTGTTTTTTTGGGGGGGGGAAAAAAAAAAAAACTCAAACAAAAAAAAATAGGAAAAAGGGGGGTTAAAAAAAAAAGGAGGAGAGGGGGGGGGGAGGGGAGGAGGGGGGGGGGGGAAAAAACAACAAAAAGGGGGGGGGGGGGGGGAGAGAGAAGAGACACAATATGATAGGGGAGTGCCTGGGCTGATATATCAGTCTCAACCGTGGTCCGAGCTTTCAGGAAGGCAGGAATTGTCACTGAACAGCCAGACAACAGCAGCGACACTGACTCTGATAATGACGACTTTGACGAGACGGAGCCGGGCATGTTGGATGCCGTATTTGCTCAACTGTTCAATTTAGACACTGAAGAAAAAGAATTTGAGGGATTCCTGGATGAGGAATGAACTGATAAAGTTAGCGTTACGTGTTTGTGTGTTTACAACTGAACAAGGCGGGTCATAGTGTGAATATGGACATTAACGTTTGAACAACGTTGAGTTATTATTATATTATTATTGCTCTGCACTATTTCGAGCGTTATTATATTGTGCTTGCACTAACATTTGATTTGCCGTAACGGTATCAGACTGTTTCTTTTACGTGTTTACTGAATCGAGGAAACGTTCCCCTCCACTACGTGATAAAAATGTTGCACTACCTGTTATAACTTGCTGTTGTTAAAAGAACTGTGTCGCAAAAACACTACATCACTGACATTACCTCGGGAAAAAAACAAAACAGCTGTTTATTCATTTTGGGAGTGAACGGAGTTGTGAGAATGCTGGTTTATATTCTATTAATAAAGTTTGACTGACTTATCTGATTGTTTTGTTGACATTCTCGTTAGCGCAGCTTCATCTAGTGGATGCATAATGCAACCCCAGCCACTACTGTAGCTTCTATTCTATGCGCCTTATAATGAGGTGCGCCTTATATATGAAAACTGTTTTAAAATAGGCCATTCATTGAAGGTGCGCCTTATAATCCGATGCACTTTATAGTGCGGAAAATACGGTACAACTGTAACACGCTTCAACCAGCTTAAAATATACAGTATATCAAATATAAGATTAACTAGACATTTGTGTGCACATAACTTCCTCTTTAAGAGCACATACTGTATAATATGTGTATAACATACACATGTAAAAGTATTTGTGTAGCCAGATCTCATCAAGTGATTAACATAAAGGGAAGGTTTTGGTCTATAACTTAATTATTTTAACTTGCTTTGATTTAATTTATGTCACCAACTTCCTGTTACTAGAACACATGTTAACAAAGCATGACACATTAATTCATGTACATTTTATTAGTAGAATCAGATTGTTGACTCATAATGTATTTCACCACTTGTCTTTAGCACCAGGCATTTGTCCTGTTGACCTGTAACTCATAAACACTTCACCTAGTCAGGGTGGTATGAAGCTGTTGTTGTTTTCCTTCTGAGAGCTCCACCAGGCTGGTTGTAAGTTAAGAGTCTCACCACTTAGTGCCCTGAGAGGTCAGGTAAACTGTTTCTGGACGAAGTGTAACAGTTAAGATGTGTGCTACTCGGTCACATGTTGATGTGTCCTTGAGCAAGACACTTAGCCCCAAATTGTTCCCAAAGGCTGATCCATCAGTGTGCAGATGAGATGAATGAGTGTTTAGATTAGATCCTCAGCAGCCTCTGATATCAGTGTATGAATGTGTGTGAATGGGTGAATGCTGACGTTTAGTGTAAAGAGCTCTGAGTGGTCAGAAGACTACAAAAGTGCTGTATAAATGCAAGTCCATTTACCATTTATACTGTGAATTCGTCATTGTCACTCATTATCACATTTCATATTCTTCATCTTTCAGCTACACATAAATGTCAGCATGTTTCGTTCCACAAAGAAAACTGGTGACTTGTGGGACAAATTAATCTGAACTGAAGGTCCACTTTTCTGGAGCTTTTAACTACATCTCTCAGTTAATGATGTCAGATGAAGAAGACCATATATAAAGTTGAAAAAAAGAGAACTATGAACCATGTATTTTCTTCTTTCCTTTGACATCCATTAATGTTCCCCATGCACAGTGTTTAATTGGCTGAAAGCCCCTACAGGTATATGTGTAGGATCTGAATATATCAGACCATGGTGAGTTACAGAGGTAGTATCAAACAGCAGACTAATACAGCTATGCAAGGACGACAACAACAACAGCAACAACAGATGCATTTACAGCAGTTGTTTCATTTTAAATAGAGCAGAAAAACCTATATTTTGAATTTTGTCAAGCTTAATATTGTTAACATTTACTGGATATTGGAGAGCACTGTCTACTGAGGAGGTGGACATTTGTGCGGCCTGTTCTCCACCACAGTGAAGCCCAGTAGGCCTCTGCTATCTCACATTAGGTCGTTTTCATACTCCCCTCACGGGACACACGATGCATGCCATCACACTAAAGGTGTAAGAGCTGCAAGAGATATAAAGGAGCTGGGTCAGACCATTGGTGTCCTGTAATTCACAGTGACACGTGGGCCAGACAGACACATCCATCTGATACAGCTATTTACTGGGAATGCTGCTTTAAGTTGTTCATTCATAGAAATATGTGTTGTCTCACCACACAACAGTATAAACTAAAGGAATAGCATTGTCCTTATGTGACTTGACAGAAGGTCATTTTAAGTGAAATGATTTTCATGTTGTAGTGAAATGAATAGAAACTAATGACTGCCTGGAAGCTCACACTCAAAAACATATGAATATGGCAATTGGTCAACGATCATGAAACGTATGTGAAATACTAAATAGACTAAAACATACAAAAGCAATGAGGAGGAGGCACTCAGATCAGCTTCTACACATGAATCTTTGTATAAATGTTGCTGGTTATAGTCCTGCAGTCAGTTACAGGAACAGCTTAAGTTTATTCATACATCCATCGTCAACCGCTTATCACGTTAGGGGTCGCGGGGGGGCTGGAGCCAATCCCAGCTGGCATTGGGCGAAGGCGGGTTCACCCTGGACAGGTCTCCAGTCCATCACAGGACACATAGAGACAGACAACATAGAGACAGACAACCATTCACATCCACACCTACAATTTAGAGTCATCAATTAACCTACACAGCTTGTCTCTGGACTGTGGGAGGAAGCCGGAGAACCGGCACGGGGAGAACATGCAAACTCCACACAGAAGAGTCCCAAGCCGGATTCGAACCTGGGACCCTCTTGCTGTGAGGCGACAGTGTTAACCACTGCACCACCGTGCAGCCCAACTTAAGTTTATTATTTTACATAATACAAATCGAATGACAGAAGACCAGCAGTAAAACAGGAAATGGAGTAAAAATGTTTTTCATATTTAAGTGTGAATTTATGAACACCTCACTTCCTAAAGTCAGTGGATTTGAAGTTTTCTTTAATGTGGAGAACACAGGACTCAGGCTCCAGTGGTTTTCAGAGTCTGCACAAATCATGTCATTTTAGATGATTCATATTAAACCTGCAGTAGGCAGAATCTTTTTGGCATCATTGGGCAAAACTTCCACAATAACCCTTTAGCTTATTGTAATTCAAGTGTTCTGAGAGAAAACTAGACTTCTGCTCCTCCTCATAGTCTGTTTTCAGGATTTAAAATTTCTAGCCCGTGATGGGAGACTTCACACGTCATTTCAGAGATAGAGCGTTCCTATTGGCTGTGCTCCGGGTGATGGGTGGTGCTTGGTATTTCCTCAACTGATCTCAACATGGCTGCCAGGTCACAAACTTTCTCATTTTACAGCTAAACAGTAACTACAAGATGTTTCTGAAAATATGTGAGGACAAAAATAGTCATTACAGTAACAGAATATTATATCCATATTGTTTGATCACTGATTGAAAACTACAGCACACTACAAGATGTTTCTGGTAACTGATATCTCACAAGACATTCATTTTAGACCTGTCATTTTTTAAAATGATTAATTCACAATCCTAATATTTTTTTCCTAATTATTATTATTATTTTTATTCAGCACCTACTCTGTAGATGTATTCTATTTAAAAGAATATTTGTCCACATAAAAATGTTGTCAATAAGACCTTTAGCATCATGAAACAGAAAAAAAAGACATGACTGAATGTTTATGCTCACCCTATTTTATTCTCCTACTCCTACTTTTCCCTCCAAAAATATGAGGTCTCTTTCTGAAAGTGATCTCAAGGGAATTCTGGTCCTTTTTTGAAAGGCAAGACACCAGCTACCTCAGGGACACCGTAAAGATATTCGATTTGTTTGCACTGAGAACATGGTGAACTTGAGCACATGTATTTCTAATTTTTAAGATGTCCATAATCTATAATTTAAGCCATTTGTTGACACATTTTAAATGGGGACAGAATTGTTGGTGCATAAGAAGGAGAGGGATATATCAAACAGGGAGGAATAAGATGGTTTTGAGGAATTAAGACAAACTGGAAGGTTAAAATAAGACCAACAACACACTGTGGCACTCCCTGTGTGAACATTAACGGACAAATCCATGGTAGGTAACACAACACGGGACAGCAGAACTACTTTTTTAACAGGTCCTGCACACATGAATGTGTTTCTGAGCTGTAAACTAAATGGCTACTGTGTTGATTGATTCTTACCAAATTTATAAAAATGAGCATTTCATGGTTGAAAGTGGCTCAACATGCCATCTAGCATACAGTTTGAAATCAGCCCTGAACCTTGCAAGACCGGTTCTAGACAGAGTCGACCAGCTGGGACTAATCTACGTCATGAAATCTATATTTAAAAGAGAGCGTTAATAAGAGACCAGGGGATGTCCTGCCCCCCCTACACACAATGTTACCCCATCTATTCATTCAGCTCATTTATCAGCTCCTCTGTCAACCCTGCAGCATTTGTAGACCTGCTGGATTATTTTATGCTTTCCATCAATTAAATTGATCACTTGTTGTGATGCGGCCTGGGAGGCCTTTAACAGGATTTTTCTTATTAATTGTATTGTTGCGGAAGGTGCGCCACCTTCAGAAGTTCACTGAAGTGAAATAAAATGTTGATTCAGCCATGAGTTTCTCTAAACTGCCTTTAATCAGTTTCATATACGTTACAGGTAAAATATAGTAATATGGCCGGTTACGGTAGACAGCCTCCATGACGCTCCGGTCTACAGGACGTGCTGATAAACAGATGAACCGACTAACGGCTGCTGCTCCATCACAGCTGACAACGTGCACGCTGTATGTGACGAGCACGCGATGGTGATGACGACTAACACAGCAGAGCGTCTCATAAACCTGCGTTCAGTCTGCGAGAAAAACATGAAGCGCGTTGCTGTTTACAAAGACACGAGCACGTCTGCCCCCGTTCACATGATGCCAGACCCAGACCCAGGACCACAATCAGAACCTGAACCAGCTCTCTAACACAGGAGATGAATTTAAGCACTTTACTCAATCAAGCCCTGTTTCCCTGCGGCGGGAATCAAACCAGCGCGTCTGACAGAGGGAACAATAAAAGTGGCGGTAGGTGTAACGTCAGGCTACCTGTCTGCAAATGGCGCTGAAAGGGAAAATATGTCAACAAATAGTGGTGAGCATCATCATCGTCATCACCACCATCACCATCACTCACCCCGTGTTGTGTTCAGAGCAGCAGCAGAAGAAAAGATCGTGATGCTCAGCGGTCAGTATTCGTCCCGATCCTCAGATAAACCCAGTGGTGGTTCATGAGCCGAACCAGGAGGCTTTAACAATGTGGAGGTACCAGCAGCTGGGGGGGGGGGGGGGGGGGATGGGCCTCTCTGCCCTCAGCGTTGTCTGACAGACGGCCTGAGCTGCTCTGAGGCTGAGCTGACCCAGGAGGCTACCTGAGCTCAGCCCCCTCAGCTGAAATCAACCAGGACTGAACTTTCCGACTCGACCTTTGTGGTGTTTAACTACAATCAGTAAACGCTTTTAAAATTCACAAGTCTATCAATTTAAATTACATATTAATGATGCTTTAATAGATGCTGAATGGGAAAAAATATATGTAATTAAAGGAGCTAAATAGGTTCCAGAAGTGGGAGCATTTTTATTGTCTCTAAACGGCTCTCAACATGGTGATCACAGGTAACAGTGCTAACAATGCTAACAGTGCTAACAGTGCTAACAGTACTTACAGTGCTAACACTACTTACAGTGCTAACAGTACTAAAAGTGCTAACAATGCTAACAGTGCTAACAGTACTAACAATGCTAACAGTGCTAACAATGCTAACAGTACTTACAGTGCTAACACTACTTACAGTGCTAACAGTACTAAAAGTGCTAACAGTGCTAACAGTACTAACAGTACTAACAATGCTAACAGTGCTAACAATGCTAACAGTGCTAACAATGCTAACAGTACTTACAGTGCTAACAGTACTTACAGTGCTAACAGTACTAAAAGTGCTAACAATGCTAACAAAGGCAGGGGTGTTGACAGAGCTGGGTGAGTGTGGGTGCAGGTAGACATTATTCTATATCTTTACATAGACAATAGTTGATATATTGATGCTGATATCGTTACACAGACAGTAGTCAATGATATATTAATACTGTGGATCTCAAATAGAGCACTTTTAAATGGAATCACTTGAATTTAAAGAGGCTCTGTTCAATCAGAATACCTGTAAACCCAAGTTCAGTGGTCAGATCTCAGTACTGTTCACACTACACAACTTGATTTCTTGCTATTGTGAGTCTTGAACTTATCGTGGTTTTCACAGTATGGGATTGACCAGCAACAGGAGGGCACGCACTACAACGTCTTTCACCAGGAGGAATCCCCGATGAAGTCTCCACACTACGTCTTTCCAATGGAAACACACACAAGAAGTGACACGGTGAGTGATGTGATTCCATGCACAAGACATCTTTCTGATGTTGTTGTTGGAAATGTGTTCACCAAATTGCCTTTTTCACTAGTTTCCACCTTTTTTACTATTCATTCCTCTAGGTTTGTGTTGCAAATGCAACACATCCAGGAAGTTCCTGTTGTTACAGGCAATCCCTCAACACCTTTCATTCTCATTAGTAGTAGCATGCATGCTACATATCTGGAATGTGTCTGCGAGGCATTGGTGACCATCTGCAAGCCTCTCAGCTCACGTCTTTGAAAAGTTCACACACAATGCTCCAGCACCACTGTATGTGCACCAAGCCAATGCTGATTTGCCTCTGATCTGAGACTTTTTGTCTGGGATCTCCAAAAATTGTCTGGGAGCAGAAAAACAGGGCTAAAGTTGTGTAGTTTGAAGTAGGGTAAGCAGTGGCTTCGTTCCTAATAACATACTTTTTCTTTTTAGTTTTACTACATACTGCAGCTGCCCTAACAAAGTATGTACTGTTGCATGCAATGCATACAAATGGACATTCTGCTTCCTCATAACATTGCTCCCTGAACTTTGACCTCTTGCTCATGTATCCGCTATGCAGGGGATTGTGGGTCAGAATAGCCAGAACAGCATGCTGGCTTGCATACTACAAAATATGACTGGATAAGATAAGATAGGATATTCCTTTATTAGTCCCACAGTGGAGAAATTTACGATGTCGTAGTACATCCTGGTATTTTCTGGCATACTGCACATTTGGACATACTAAGTATTTTTCTGGCATAATAAAATAATATGGTAGTATGGTTTATTGGAACACACAGAGAATGTCATCTAAAAATGACATGAAGACCAGCTCACAGAGCAGTAGAGCAGGCTGAGCTGTGTATATATATATATATATATATATATATATATATATATATATATATATATATATATATATATATATATATATAACATTGGTTACTATCCTGGGTAGGGTACAACAGTTCTGAAAGGAAGCAAATAGTCAAGCAGATATGGTGAAACATTCATCCTGTAAGACAAGACATAGGGCTTTTACCCGCCCAATACACGCCCTTTAGCTCCCCCTCCTTTGCACAGGAGGGTGGAGCTTTGTATGTAATGAGGCAAGTATAGTTGTGGAAGCAGCCAATGGGAGCAGCACAGAGAGCAGCCTGCTCCAATCACAGCTTGGAGCTGCTGTCAAGGCAGAGCTCCACCATCAGTAACCAAGGATCCTGTGCCATAAAAATCAATGCATCCATTTTCAGTCAGCATTGGAAACAGAGCATCAGTGAGACGGGAGAGTGTGGAGGCTGAAGTCATCTGAATGAATTCATAAAGATAAGAATTCAAGTCCCCGGTCTGTCTTCAGCTATATGAGTCCACAGCGAGGTACTCGTGTTGGGGCATTATTTGTTATATAACAGACTGTAGTAGGCCTCCACTGTGAGTGCATGTGAGAGAAGAGTGTGAGATCAGATCTGGCAACGCTCTGAACCACTACTGAATAACAAGGACAATCTTTAAGGAAGAGGACAGAAACAACAGCATAGCATAGCTTAGACCAGACCAAGACCAGAGGCAGGGGGAGACAGATAGCCTGGCTCTGTGCAAAGACAAACTTCTTGTAGTTTTTATTTGTTTAATTCACACCCAAACAGAGCAGAACACACAGTGTGGTAGTGTAGGGGCAGTTAGGCTATGAGCAGGTTCAGCATACTCTGAGCTTAAGCCTGAGCTCTGAGTTGACTAACTAACTAAGCCAGACTTTCTCTCACCTCTGAGTTAACTAACTCAGAGTTTTCACCCATCCCGCTTTCTGAAACAGGGCCCAGATGAAAACCCTGATGTTCATCAAGATATATTTCCAACTCATATAACTCCACCTAAACACCACAAACTGTTGGCCACTTCAAATTCTCAATTCTGATTAGCTGGCAGGTGATAAATTCGCACAGCAACAATGAGGCTTAGCTTAAACTTGTGTTTTAGTTTAACAGGTATAATAGAATATATACATAGCTGCACAGTAGGAACAGTGCAAATATGATTTTAATATTTTGATATTTATGTGAATTTTGGTGTTGAAGTCATGGTACAAGGAGGAACAAGAGGACTTTTGAAACAGCTTTATGTTGAAATGGTAGCCTACTGTATTTCACCATGATTTTAGCAAGCCAATGGCCATGAAATAGCAATTCACTATAGGTTATACTGTATGTATGACAGTTGTTTTTTTTTTTTTTACAGTTGGTAACACACACTTTCAAAAGTGTTCAGAAAATTCTCCTGAACAACTCAGCACAACAGTTAAAGCCTGTTCTCATTCCCAGGATGTCAAATACGGACTCTTTAGCTTGGCGTTGGTGTTACAATCTGCCGTACAAGCCTCCCTTTAGCACTGGTATAAGACACAGTGGGCGTTCCATTAACAACAGTGTAAACCCTGCCACGCCACAGTTAAACGCTCAGAGAAAGTGGTGCCCTAGGTAGGGCTGTCATGATATCAGGTTTTCACTACACAATTATCATGGCTAAAAGAATTCATGATAACAATTTTATCATGACAAATTTTAATTAAATAGTGATAAAAATAAAAATGCTGTCGGTGAAATTCATCTTTAACTTTGTTTATTGTGCGTTTTGTCTATTTTTTTTAGCAAATGAATCATTCAAAATATGAGTGTAGGGAAGTGGAAAGAGCATCTAACTATAACTGTATATATAAAATGATTTAAGAGGCACTGGATTTTTTACACAGTATTGTCATATGTGTATTATTAACATGATATCAATATTGGGGCAGGGAGGGGCTTTCTGTGGTTTTCTTTTATTTCTTTATTTGTAATGCCTTATAAAAATAGATTTTATTGAGTGTGTTTGAAGAAGAAGAAGAAGATATTCCTTTATTAGTCCCACAGTGGGGAAATTCAGTTTTACACTCTGTTGTTCACACAGTACATATACATGCGTCAATGGAGAGATGTCAGAGTGATGGGGCTGCTCCTGACAAGCGCCCAGAGCAGTTGGGGGTTCGGTGCCTTGCTCAGGGGCACCTCGGCAGTGCCCAAGAGGTAAACTGGCACCTCTCCAGCAACCAGTTGGTCTTGGTCCATGGGGGACTTGAACCTACGTCCTCCGCATCCTAACCCAAGTCCTTACGGACTGAGCTACTGCTGCCCCCAGTGACAGTCAACATGTGCATGTACGAGTTTCTGAGGGGGAAAACGTCACAGAACCCATCAGAACTCCACAGTGCCTGGAACACATCGGACAATGCCTCGGAGCTAGCTGTTCAAACTAGACCCAACAAAACTGTCATCACAGTTAAAGCACCTTATAGCACCAGCAAAAGAAATAATCTGGACTGCGGATCATACATTAGTTGAACATCTCATCTGCTCACTTAATCGCAGGCGAGTAACCATCACCTGCTGAGGCGATATTTACCAGAAGGTTCACCACAGTTGAATTCCACATGTGTTTTATTCACCCCTGCATTCGCACAGAATGGAAGTGATGCTGTAGAAGACGCATATACTGTGAAGACTATAAGACTTTTCAGTTCAATGGGTTCCCTTTACACCCCAGACAAAATGTTGACACCCCCAATTGTCATTGTATAATTCACACTCTGTATTCTAACATCCAAAATGCACTACATGCTTGATATTTGGCTCAAGATCAACCCTGTCTTCTTCATTTGGCCACAACTTCCCATCCATATCACACTTTCTGTTTCCTCTTACAACACACCTGGGAAATTATGTCTTTGCATGCCTGATCCATCCCTGGCAGTGTTCTGTCCAGACATCCAGTATTCATTGTGTCCCAGAGGACATCTGGCCATGTGGCTGATGATCTGAATCCTTCCACCTCCATGAGGAAATGAGGATAAGGTGGAAGGACAGTGACTGGATTGTACCTCACTGGTCCCTCACCTGGTACGTCCTTCATAGAGGTCATTAAGGGATAAAAGTAGGTGTGCAGAGTTGTATGGTCCAATTGGCATTTTATGCAATTTATTTTTTATTACTTTTAGATGTAGATGTAACAGAATGTTGCAAATGCCATCCCAATTTACAGTAATTGTGTTACAGCACAGTTAGTCAACACTGACTTGTGCTGGGCTGACTGTGTGAAGAGTTTGAAAAAGTGAACTCAGTGTTTAGAAATGCATGTTACCAACTGTAAAATTAATAAATAAATACATTGAAAAAAAGCAGCTCATTGAGCAGGGTTTGTTTAATCCTTACGAATTAAACCTCTTATTGATAGAATGGGATTTATGACAAATATGTTTTTTTTCTTCCCAAAGTTCTTGAAAAATCTTACAAAAAATTGGACTATAACTGAATGACATATTTTCAAATTAATATGGCACTGTTTGGCATGCTGTAGGGTGGAACTCGGACTAGGGTGGACTAAACGAGATTAGAGGAGGGTGTGGGAAAAATAAAGTTAAAGGGGGAGGTGTTAAAAAAGGAGTAGGAGGAAAAGAGAAAATGGGGGAGAGGGAAGAAAAAAAAAGAGGAGATAAAGAAGAAAAAAGGGGGGGGGGGAAAAAAAAAAAAAAGAAAGGGGAGGGAGAAAAAGGGGGAAAAAAAGGGGGGGGGGGGAAAAAAAGAGAAAAAGGGGGGGGGAGGAGAGAGGAGGGGAGGGAAAAAAGGGGGGGGGGGAGGAGGGAAAAGAGGGGGGAGGGAGGGAAAGAAGAAGGAGAGGGAAGAAAAAAAGAGGAAAAAAAAAAAAGGAAAAAAAAAAGTGGCCACTGTATAAGCTGAATAATATCCTCCAAGTTAAATGTTCCACTGCAATCCTAAATCCGGCCCCCTTTAGTTACTCTTGGTCAGACCAGCTTGATAAAAAGAAATAAGGAGATGCGGGTTCAATTTAGCTGGGTGTATTTGACGAGTGTATATTATTATTTGATCATTTCTGGGTGCAGAGCAATATACAGTAGCTTTAAGACACACTCAGCAAGGTCTACAGGATGCAAAGGAAGGATGGTTAACGAAAGAACAATATGAAATTAGAAAAAAAGCTACCAGGAGGACAACCACTACCATCATTAAGGCTTAATGCATGAGCTAATGCTAAACGTGAAGCATAAAGTCGTAGTAAGCGCTCAGAAATGGAGCACCAACATTGTCGCAACAACACATGTTTATTTAACATGACTCCATGACTTCATCCTTCCATCCATTTTCAGTACAAAGCAAAAACTAACATCACTAATTCTTCCTGCCCATCATGCACCATGTTTGTTTATACTAAAGTTACATTTAATCATGAGAGATTTTATGAGATTTCCGTATTTTTAGTTGTCTCTCTTATTGTTCATGATTCAGTCTGTGTGTGGTTGACTGTTTTGGTCAAATCGTTTCTCTCTGCACACTACAGGAGCAAAACTGTTAGATTTAACAGAACATGTTATCATGTGTGGGCTCTCTCACATTTACACATCTGGTAAGACCTGAAAAATTGTTTAGTGTGGGCCAGCCTTAAGTAGGTTTCCAAGTTTGTTCAACTGTTAATGGAGCACAGGATGAAAAGGGCCGGGACTTAGGAAGGCTCAGTTATCAGCTTTTTAAACAAAAGCCACAAAAGAGGAGAGAAGAGTAAATCATACCTACATGTGTTGACTCAACAGGAGTAACATACAGTAAATATTTGAAAGCAATACAGATTGCCTGTCATATATATTAACACAATTATTTCCACCATAAATTGATGCAAAAAAGGCAAAAATGAAAATGAAACCTACCTAAATACATACATTTTAATATTTGTTTAAGAGTGTAACAAAACTAGTAATTCCAGGCATACTGTATATTTATTTTATTATTTGCACAATTGCCTTTTTATGAATTTGGGACCCTGCCCCTGCAACATCCTCCGCACGTTGCTGACAGTCAAAACAAAAGAAACTAGCAGCCAAGTAGCACATGAGTACACAGACATATGAGGGGGGGTCTCCTCACATACAGCAGCATGCTTATAATTGGCATATCTAAGCCACTTTGAGTGCTTTTGTCTAGGGAGCTGTCTGTTCAGCACAGCACTCCCTGCATCAGCAGTCTGTACAGTCAGATCTCTTCACACATTCATACAGACAGTCCTTCCCCCATCACTACACAAAAGGACACCCTTTGCCCTCGCAGCCCCCTCCCCCTATCACTATCACTAGCAGCCTCCCCCTCCCCCAGTATGAAGAGCAGGTGCTGAGCCAGGCCTCTGCTGAGGTGGAGTGACAGCTAGAGACGACCACAATCCACATCAACACCCCCCCACACGCCCCCCTCCCCTCTCTGCAATCCACCACCAGTTTTAAGCAAAACATTTCAAGCATAAATGAGTCTGATGTACAGAGCAGTAAGGCAACATCCTTAGTTAAGCTTTTCAACGCCATAACAGATTTAAAACCCACAGAACTTTGTCTAACATTTAGTGCAGATTCTAAAGTTTCCAAAGTTCCCAAATATGTCTGTATATTGTATATATTTATAATGTGTATAACATTGCTCAGGTGGGGAGTCTTTGCCCCAAACGAGGGAGGTTAAGTATCTTGTGAACAAGTATCTCGTGAACAAGAGTTCAGGAGTGAGGGAAAAATGGAGTGGGAGATGGCCAGGTGGTTCAGTGCAGTGTCTGAAGGTATATGTTATATGCTATATCGAACTGCTGGAGGCAAAGGTGAAGCTCTCAACTGACCAGTCCATCTGTGTTCCAGGCATCATCTATGGTTATGAGCTTTTGGTAGAGACCTAAAGAATGAGTTGACGGATACAAGCGACCGACATGAGCTTCCTTCGTAGGGTGTCTGGGCTCCTCCCTAGAAAGGGGGCGAGGAGCTCAGACATCTGGAGGGAGCCCAGGGGGAGCTGCTGCTCCTTCACATTGAAAGGGACCAACTGAGGGCATCTGATCTGGATCCTCCTGGATGCCTCCCCAGGAGGTTTTCCAGGCATGTCCAACTGGTAGAGGCCCTGGGATGGACCCAGAACACACAGGAGAGATATAGCTATAGCTATAGGTATTTCCCTGTTTAGCCTCCTGCCCCTGTGACCTGGCTCCGGATGAGCAAAAGAAAATGGATGGATGGATAAAATGTGTATATTTATGGAATCAAGAATATCAAGAATATTTCCATTTAATGGGAAAGTACAACAGCTTTTGTTATATCCAAATTGATATAAGATAACATTTTGAAATGGGACAGTAAATGTAAGTGTTAGTAATCTTTTGGTGTTTGAGTGTTTTTGTTTGCTGTATGTAGCCACTGAGTAACATGTACTCTGTGTGCTCACTGAGCAGCTGTTATTTGAACAAATGGGGTGGCATCTTGGAACACTTAAACAGAGTCCAGTTCAGGCCAGAAGGTGCTTTCATTAGACCTTCTCTGTCTGGTAAATACCAATGTCTTTCAAGGTTCTCATCAAGGTTGCCAGAAGTAGAGGGTCCAAGCCCACATACTGTAACTACCCTGCACCACATTATTTTTAAGTTACAAATCACTATCACGCCATAGCAGAGCACCTTTCCGCCACTCCGTCTCACCGCTCCCCTGTTGGAGAGAGTGAGGCGGGAGATCATTCTGGTAGCCCCACATCACAGATGATGGCGGCCCAGCCCAGTCAGGCTGAGGACGGCTGGACTGTCTGTACCCTCTTGTGAAGTGGTTCTTGCAGGGGGTCAGGAAGTAATGCCTGGTGATGCATGTGCCTCCTCCTTGCAGTGGGAACTGCCATTGGTAGTCAAGACCTTGGTGAAGGATCCCTTTGAGCCTCCACAGTGTTCCTCTCTGAAGACATTGCCATTCAACACAGCTTTGCTGCTTGCTTTGACCACAGCTAAGAGAATACGCGATCTAACTGCCCTATTGGTGTACCCCAGTTGCTTGCTACTTTGTGGTGACCACAGTGGAGCTACGTGCATACCAAACTAGGCTATAAAGAATTAGATGGTCTGTGGCAGCTAACCCCTAGACGCTCAGGATCATTGTGGCTGGACTGATGTTATGTCACGGCAGGGCATACATTCGGGCTCCACCCACTGGTCTGGACTCTGTACCCAATCTGGAATCTGTATCCAGCCTGAGTTAGAACAAAGGTTACGATATTGTAACACTTGTTCTATAGGTGGAGCATTCTACCAATGGGGCCCTGTAGCACTCATGCTGTTCACTGAAGAGGGCATAGGATGACAAACAGTGATGTGTGCAGTATTATTTACTGCGGGGTCAACACATTCAGGTAGGCACATCCTCCTTGACTGGCTATGCTTATGCAAATTTTCAGCGGGCAAATGTGATTCTTGTGATTGGAGATTATTACCCATTGTGTCCAGTAGAGGGCTCCACCAGTGCTTATAGAGCTAAGGTTACAATATTGCAACTTTACAATACCATATGTGAAATATACAATTTTGAGCTGTGAGGACTGTGTGCTACTCCAGAAAGGAAACAAAAAGATTGCCTTCCTTAATGAAGACAACTGACAGCTTTCTGATCAATTAAAAACGTCTCTCTTCTGTCTAGCTTTATGGATGTGGCTACTGGGTAGTCTAACCAGATTGCAGATCTCAGAGCATCCAAGACTCTGCTCTGTGGGACTTCACTTGTCTGCAGCTTTCCTCCATTGTTCAGGGTCAAGGTGGTGACCTGAGGCCACCTGAGACACTCACACAGGGCTGCCTTGCCACCCTGACGACACTCTTGCTGATGTTCCTGCACCTCTGACTAGTCCCCACCAACCTCTCTGTCTGTAAAGGTTATACTACATCAGTACATAGTGAATATTTTAAATTACTGTCTTTTATCAGGATGGGCTCCCAGTTATCACATTTAAGCAGGCTATTGTTCAACCTTTGTTGAAGAAAAGTCCTTATTCTTCCTCCCGGTAACCTTCACCCTGTGATCAGGCAGAACCGTGGTGCCTTATCCTCATCTTCTCAGTCTAGTCTGCATATTTGATTTTTGAACATTTCATGAGTTTTGATCCTCACATTAGGACGCTGATTTGACCCTGTTTCTTTCTAAGGAACATAGCCACCACAACTCTGCTTTTATCATGGGTCTTATGTCTTTTCCCCTTTTATTGTATATTTTATTTGGTGTTTTATCTTTGTTTTATTCATGTGATTCTATTTGATTTTATTTCGTTGACTGTAACACACTTTGTGACTAGTGTGGTGAAAGTTACTATATAAATACAATGTGCTTACTTGCTGCTGGTTGAGCTCATTGCTCCAGAATAACTGAGGCTGCTCCTCTTTTCTGCTGAGCTGCAGGTGGGATTTCTCACCCTGAGTGTGATGTTAATCACATTTCCCCAGCGTGTGAACAAAGCCGTGTTCAAGAAGCTTCCCTGCTCCCTCCCTCTTCTATTGACATCTGTGCTTTGTGGGCTCCAACAGAGCATGTGCTCTTTAATTACCTCACTCCACTTCAACTCAATTACCTCTGTGCCAGCACGGCAATGGTCACCAGCCTGACCACAACACCATGAGACTGCCACACTTGCTGCTGCGTTCATGTGGAGGGAAATCTGAATGACCACAGAGGGTTTATGGTTTAGGGTTAAGTGTTAGGGTTCAGGGTTTTTGCTAATTGTAATAACTGATTGATGTTGATAAGAATGGCAGCTGGTGGAAATGTTTTTAGGTAGGGCTGTGCCACATCCAGTCCATTTAAGCAAACATCACAGTATGATTTAATGCAAAAAGTGAAGGTATTAAAAAAATTACTACTTTGCAGTTGAATAGTTAGCAATTATTTTATTCCAACAGGAACAGTAAATAATGCTCTGAGAAACACAACAGTATAAAATGTACTCAGTGGTGGAATGTAAATACAGGACTTAAGCAGAATTTTGGGGTACTTGTACTCTACTTGAGCATTTCCATGTTCTGATATTATACTTTTTAATTCACTACATTTATCTGACAGCTTTAGTTATTTTACAGATTCAGATTATTTATACAAAATATAATCAACTAGTAAATGATGTATTGTTATAGAGGTTTCTTTTTCTTAAAATACTACCTGTCACGCAGGAGACCGGGGTTCGATTCCCCGACAGGGAGCGTACAACTTTTGGTAAATTTCCCCACTGTGGGACTAATAAAGGAATTATCTTATCTTATCTTATCTTATGGACTGAATGTCATTAAGCATCTGGGTTTGTCGTATCTCTGTGGACAAATAAGATCAAATTAATTCACTGCAATCATGCTCAAATAGGTCAATTACAGTACTGCAACAAAAACAACAAATGCAATGCAGCATTACATGCTGCTATTCATGACACATTTAAAGACATAGTGAGCTGATGAAGACATTTTCCTCTCATCATCGAGCTGATGTGTACAATCTCATCATGACTACGTTTGATTACATCTGCCTGTCCTCTCTCCATGCCAAAATTGGCTCAGCATTTGCTTATGATAATCCATCCTGAGTCAGAGACCACCTGTCCATCCATTTCTGCTGCTCTGCTCTCTGCTGCAGTCTGCTGGACACACTGACAGAGGCTGAGCACTGTTAACCCTCATTCTACCAGCGCTGGAACAAACAAGGACTACTGACTGAATGAAGTACAAGAAACAATCAGCATAGTCAAATGTTAACTCATCTCAAGTTATTTCTTCTCAACACATTATTAGTTATGTCATTTATGTCATCTGAGGAAAAATTAGATTATTATTCATCAGTTCATTTGGATGTTGTAAAACAAAAATAGACAGATCACATGGGGAAATCTGTGTCTGTCTCCTTCAAAATGACTGACCTATCCGATAAAGTGTGACACTTTCAGTTAAGAGCCATGGTAATGATCTATTTATTTCATTTTAAATATTCTTACTGCATAGGCCAAAATTTGGTGCTTTTGGTTTTGACAAAGTCAAGTTCTACCTGTGATAGTGTGGGTTTTCTCCGGGTTCTCTGGTTTCCTCCCACAGTCCAAAGACATGCAGGTTAAGACAGATCAGGTAAATTGCTGACTCTAAATTGCCTGTGGATGTAAATGTGAGTGTAATCGGCACACAGATGGTGATGCAGATATTGGGGGGCATTTGCAGATGGGAAAGCTATCCCAGGAATTAGAAATTCTGGGCAAGTAGTGCCTTTGTAATTTGGTCAGCTTTGGGGGTGTGAGACAATGGGGCAGCTGGGTTGCCATTCACCAGTGACCAGTGAGAGGACAAACTGGTTGAAGAGCTGAAGAAAGTTTTCTTCACCATTAGGATCACAGAGAGGAAGAGAAAGCTTCCTCCTGCCTTTCACCACCGCTGCCCAGGAGGAGCAGCCGGGAGTGGGGCTAGTGTCACCCCCGTGTGGCGTGACTGCCGAGAACAACGAGGACTGACAGCCCAGCTGTTCTAGATAGGCGAGTTGAGGAGAAAGCTCCGTTTGTCCCTGGAGGAGATCCATGATGAGAAGCTCAATGGATTTCAGCGTAGTCTTTAAATATCTTGTTAAAGATGGTGTTTCGCTAAACACTGTCTCAAGAGCAGCTGCGAGCCGAGTTGTTGCAAACATTTGCTCAGCCCATTGCTCTAAAGGAATCCTTAACATCTCGGTGTCTGATGACTAAAATAATTTTACCAGTTAAAAGATACAGTTAAAAACAACTAAGGGCTAAAAGGCCACAGTTCATAACTTAGTTGTTACATTAAACACATGGTTACCATGGTTACCAGGGGAACCCTGGAGGTGCTAAAAAAAGATAAACAAGGAGGGTGGCACATGGGTGTTCAGCCAGACATATTTAAATTTACATAGAAATGTTAGCATCAAGGATTTAAGAGGGTAGATAAAAACACGCATTAGACTATGTTACACACCTGCTTTATTCATCAACCAACGCTTTTCATTTTACTTCATGAACTTTGACAAAAACAAGTAAATCAGTTTTTTGACAATTACCTCTTGTCTCGTAAGGAACCAGCCTGGAAGACGTTCAAATCAGGCAGTTTCATCCCAAAAAAACATCCCAAACCTTACTGATATAATGTCAAAATAACTGAACACTAAATATAAATTAATTAAAAAAACACAATTTATGATTGAAAGACTAAGACAAAAAAAAATTTGCACATAATAACAAATCTGGAAAATATCTAACAAATCAACTTAAACGTAATAAAGAAAAATCTATAATTTCAGTGATTAAGGATTCAGCTGGGACACTAATGCAAACAGATGAAGATATGAACAATGTTTTTCGAGCATTCTGCCATAAATTATACACCTCAAATCATGAACCAGATGCATTGGATATTGACTCTTTCCTAAACAATCTAAATCTGCCTAAATTATCCCAAGATAAGGCAAATGAATTGGATAAACCACTAACACAGGATGAATATTTTAAAGCATTCATCCAAATGCCAAATAACAAAGTTCCTGGTCCAGATGGATTTAGTTCTGAATTTTTCATTCATTTTTGGATTACAGTCTCAAAATTATTCTTAAGAATGTCCCAAGAAATTGAGCAAAATTCCCAAATCCCACAATACATGAACACTGCCCACGTCTCACTGTTGCTAAAGCCAGACAAAGATCCAACTCAGTGTTCCAGCTATCGCCCTCTGTCTCTTATCAATACGGACATTAAAGTAATCAGTAAAGCTCTATGCAACCGCGTAGAAAAGGTTATCCCGTTAATAATACACCCAGATCAGACCGGATTCATTAAAGGAAGACACTTATCTGACAGTATGCGTCAACTATTTAATCTGATAAATACAGCAGAATTAAACAATTTAAACATCTTGATTGCTTCCCTTGACGCAGAAAAAGCCTTTGATAAAGTCAACAGGACATTCCTATTGGCATCATTACAAAAATTTGGCTTTGGAAAATCGTTCATCCACTGGATTAAAACATTATACACATCACCCATGGCAATAGTCACAATGGCACTACATAGAGGAACAAGACAAGGATGTCCACTTTCTCCATCTCTGTTTGCCATATTCATAGAACCATTTGCAGCTTCAATTCGCCAAACTGATAACATTGAAGGTATTCAGATAGCTAACACACATCACAAGATTAGTCTCTGTGCAGATGATGTATTGCTGTATCTCCAGGCCACATCCAACTCATTGCAACAGTGAATTTCTTTAATTAACAATTTCTCCAGGATATCAACTATTCAATTAACTGGACCAAATCCACAATTTTGCCTCTATGTGGGAGGGAGTGGAGGGCTGCATCCCTAAACGAATCCCCTCCTATATCCGTTGGCAATATTAAATGTTTGGGTATCAACATTTCTCCCGAGCTGTCAGAGTTATTCAAATTAAATTCTACCCCATTATTGAAAAATATCCAAGACGACCTAAATCGTTGGATGACTCTCCCACTTTCCATTACATGCAGAATCGCATCAGTTAAAATGATAATACTACCAAAAATTATCTACCTCTTCACAGTGATTCCGACTCAATGTAACGGCGGGTTAGGCAGACAGACTCAGACTCAAATGCACAACTCAGAGAACAGGTAGATTCAAACAACGCTGAAGTATTTATTCCGGAAACAGGTCGGTACACGTGTAGGCAGCACTTACAGTCAGACAGATCCAGGTAGTCAGGCAAAAGGCAGGGTCAAAAACAGGCAGAGTTTCGGTACACAGAATATCAAAGAACACTAGGAATAACACTGGTAGGTTTGTCACGAGGGAACACAACGAACTGGCACAGGAGGAAAGGGAGATGCTGCTTAAATACCAGTGAGGGAGGTGACTAACTATGGACAGGTGGAAGTAATCAGGGGTGGGGGAGACGATCAGACGCAGGTGACTGGTGCAGGTAACTAGGTCAGGAGGAGGTGCTCAAATGTAATGGCGGGAAGCATGCAGGGCAGGGAGTGAAGTGAACTGCAATGAGAGGAGAGGTTAAACATGTCAAAATAAAACAGGATGTGCATCAAAATAAAAGCATGCAACACTAAACACATAGCCCAAGTCCAGCGAGACGTTACACTCAACCCACTGGTTCCAGACACCAGACTCCATAACAAACAAATTCTACTGGAAAAATAAAACACCAAGGATTAAACTAGCAACATTACAAAAAAATAAATCTGTGGGAGGTCTAGGAGCACCAAATTTTCACTTTTACTTCATGGCAAGTCAGTTACATTACATTTTCAAATGGATCAATCACTCTGCACAGAATCATTCATGGTCAGAAAGAGAACAAGAACATTGGAATCCTATCACACATCAGATTTACCGTTCACAAACACAAGTATAAAATATCACAACTGCTTCAAAAATACTGTCATCTCAACAACGTTGACTGTGTGGTGTAAAATTAATAAAATCTGTAAATCCACATTAACCCCTGCAAATACACTCCCATTTGGCACAATCCAGATTTCACCCTCAACAACTCATCTCTCAATTTTGTCACCCGGAAAGAATCACACACTTACACCACGTATTCCATAATAACAACCTGATGAGCTTCGACCATCTTGTTCAACGGTACAGCCGTGGGACTGATCAATATCTCAGGTATCTCCAATTAAAATCTGTTCTTAAAACAAAATTCAGTATCACAAATAATAACACCCTGCAGCCCTAACAGAAGACTTACTCAAGATTAAAGACCACAAGAAAATATTCTAAAGCTAATAAATTACACAAACTTTTGTTGAACATAGATTCAGCAATGTCACTTCCAATAGAAAAATGGGAAAAAGATTTATTGTTCAGTCCCAGTGTGGGATTCTGGGAACAAATCTGTCATAACACCTTCACAATGACTAAAAACTCAAACATACAACTCATACAATTTAAAGTAATCCATAGAACCCACTTCACCCAACACAGAATGCACAAAATGGGATTGACTGATTCTGAAATATGTTCTTCATGCACACTAAATACACCGGACGACTACTTCCATGCCATGTGACTCTGTCCTCTGGTGCATCAGTTTTGGGAGGGAGTCATCAACAAAATGTCAAACTTATGGGGCTATAACCTCCCACTGCCCCCTCTCTGTGTCTGCTCGGTGATCCATCAGTAATCAATCCGGAGCCTAACAATACCAGATCTATACTTATCGTTTTAGCCACCGCCAAAAAGATAAGATAAGATAAGAGATAAGATTGAACTTTATTCATCCCGAAGGAAATTGTTGTGCCATAGATGCTCAGTATTTACAAAAAGTACAAAACGCAACACAATTAACATCACACAGTGTATAGAGAAACAAGTTTAAAAAAAAAGAGATAAGAACTGAGGATTGATAAGTACAAATAGGAGGGGAAAAGTACTTTTCTCATCAATAGTGAGAAATCAAATAAAGACTATACAATACTATAAAAGACTATACCCATGAATTGGAAAACCAGACATAAACTTAACATAACACAGTGGCTTAACATTCTGACAGACTACATTGCCATGGAAAAGCTGATGCCCCCCAATCGATAAATCATCTACTTCTCCAACATTGCCAGTCCCCCCATGTTTGTTAGATCATAGCTTTAGCTCTCCATGTCTTTGTTCTGTGTTCTATGTTGTTGCTTGTCTCTGCTGGGCCTGAGTCATATACACTGGAGCCAAATAAACCAAGCAGCTCACTGAAGCGCATATATATATATATATATATATATATATATATATATATATATATATATATATATGTGCTTGGTTTATTTGGCTCCAGTGTAGTCCACTCATAAATACTCTGATGGTAAATGTGCATGCTCATCAGTAATATAGTATGACTCACTACGTGTGCAGGCATGTCTGCAGGGAAAATTTATGTTAACCTCTGCAGCTCCATGAGTTATAGTTTATATCTGCTGTGTCAGTCCAACGGTCTTCATCAAGATTAAAGAGTAAGAGTAAAAACACATGAACAAATCCCACCTAACAGTAATAACAATAACAATGCCTTAGTAATGTACTGCATATATACATGCAGACAGTTCTAGTAACGTCAGAATAAAACATGTTCATGCAGGATCAGCTGTAATGAATCTGCAGGGTGAAGCCACTACAGGAGCTCTGTTCTCTCCACAGTATGAGACTTTCTCATTCTCCCATCAGCACCACAGCACTCTGGTTTCTCCTTCCTTGGGATGTACCGCAGGTAAATATTATGTGATAGTGAGAGAATAAGAATGGTTAATACTAATGCACAGTAGTCCAATCCATGAGGATTGGACTATTTAGTTTAGTTTTTTATTTCATTAATTTATGTTGTCTTTATGGAAGTTCAGGAAGATTCTTTATGCTCTCATTCATTCTCTCTCTCCCCCTCTCTTTCTCTCTCTCTATCACACACACTCTTTCAAGTTAAACCAACCAGATTTATGCTGTACTACTCATGGCATCACTACAAGATTTACCAGTATTAGATGGCTAATACTAGTTTTGTTAGAGCCTGATACATGATAGCAGATTTTACAATACTGTGATGTGAACACAGCACTGGTTCTCATACCAGCTCCATTTCTCGCTGATAAAATAAGACACTTTTGCATATTAATGTACATTTACAACCTCTTCAGGGTCAAAGCTAGCATTGGGATTCATTTCTAAACTAGTTTCTATATCTGTTTCATACACAGTGATTCACTGGGGTCGCCACCCTACAAGTTGTTCTTTAACAGCAGCTGGAAGTCTTGTACTTGTCTACTGCAGTGATGTAGACATGTTCTCACAACATGCAGCCATAGCGTCATTGGTAATGTGACTCTGATGCAACAGAGCACACTTCTGAACAGAGTCGTCAAATCATCAGCCAGAAGAAATCAGTGCTGTTCAACTTGTTAAACTTCTCTTTATGAAATGGTTTCATCTCATACAGTATTGTTATAACAAGGTTGGCATTTGTTTTAAGGGACTGCACTACACAGTAACATATTGCACACATGTTGCCTTTCTATAGAGAACAGTATCACCTGCTCCTTTAGAATCCCACAGTGATCAAAATATTAGATATTAAATATTATGTAGCATCTATGTTACAATCACTGTATGTCTCAAGACCCTGATCAAGTGTTCTTTTAGGCAAATGACATCAATAGAAAATAAGAAAGTGCAGTAACTGTATGTGGAGTCCTGTTAAGTCTGGAATATGTCTTTGAGATGATTCCAGCACAGTCGTGAAGACATGATTCAGCATCCCCAGCATCCGTCACCTTGTGCTCCTCAGTAACAGCATGATAGCAGCTTCCCAATGACCATCTCAGCAGTGACCACAGAGCAGCAGTCAGCTGGTCACCTCCACAGACCAGCTGCTGTGTTTGTTTAGACTCAATGTGAATCTGCTTCGACTGAATTAAAGTCTAAACCGACAGAAACAGACTGAGAGTCTTGCCATTAGGGATGGAACAGTTCAGGTAAAAATCAATACCGTTTGGTTCACTAGTCACGATTTGGATTCTGTATGTATCGTTGGGTTCACTTGAAATAGGTTATGAGGCCGATTGTGTATTATTTCATTGTGTTCACTGTCACACTAGAAATCAAGGCCTATGGAAAGACGCTGGGACATGGCGGACAGGAATATGAGGTACAGTATAACACATGCGCTTGTAACTGAAGCTGAGGTTGTGTCTAAAATTTGAGGTAAATTTAAAAAGTGTCACATGTCAAAAATCAGAGAAAATGTGTCAGAATTCTAAAGAAACTAGATTCAAACATAATTACACTCAGTTTTGAGAAACAATTGCTTTCTGACATTAATCTTAGAATTAGTTCAGATGTTACTCACCGTTATATCCGAGGCAGAAGTTCAGAAGACATCAGCAGTCGTGGGTCCAGCAGCGGCCAAAATTAAACCAGAAACAGACGACAAAAGGTTATCACATTATCAGTGACACACAGATGGGATTTGTGCTTTGTTATTTTCAACCCTCACAACTGATTTTCTAACCATCTTTGTTGTTTGTTCAACTCCAACCGTTTTTGACCTCCAGTAGATCATTATTATTTTCCCAACCATCAAAGTAACGTGACTCTCTCTGCATAGGTATTTCATCTGTAATCAATTGTAATTGTAAACATTCTAATCAATCAAATTCACATTCATTATTCCTGCACAGGAGGAAACATTCTTCCTCCATTTATCTTTCTAAACTTTCTGCCTTTTTTCAGTTAAAAAAAGAGTTTTTTTCTTTATCTACAAGGTGTCATATGTTCTACAGACAAGAAACCCCAACTTTATGATTTGAGGCTATTCAAATAAAATTTACTTGACAAACAGTGATAGCATGTTTTTATATATGCTGCTAAAAGATAGAGCTATTTGTTTACACACCCAGTCAAGGGGGGCGTCTTCATAATAATCTCTGCTCTGTCAGGATCCTAGGATCCTAGTGTTTTTCCATGTTTTTGTTGTCTCCTCTGTGTGTGTGTACCTGGAGCGGGGCGGACCTGGAGTCACCATTCACCTGCACACTTGTCTGACATCTGCAATCAAGCCACCTTCACTCACTTTGGATAAAACCCTGGCCCGGTTCACAGCTCACCGCCAGATTGTCAGCTTACCTCAGTGGTATAGTGTATAGGCTCAGTTTTTTCTCAGTGTTCTCTTGCCTGCTTTATAGCCCAGTTTTTTGCCTTCGTGTTTTTTCCTGTTTGTAGTTTTCCCATTTTTGCCGCTACCCCTCTGGAAGAAAGGAAGAGCCTCTCTACCAGACCCAGCCTCACTCTATCATCTTCAGTCTCACCTGGATTTCCTCTGGACACCTTTGACACACAGCAACCCCCGCCCTGCTTCAACTCCTTGAACTTTCCTTTAATAAATCTTTTGTTTTACAATCTGCCATTCAGTCTGTTGTCTGCATAGTGGGTCCGGACCTCCACTCATTATGACAGAACAATCTGGCCATAAAGTGGACCCCACAGACAATAGCTCTGAATTACACCCAGTAGAGCGAGCAGTAGGCCATCAGGGAATAATAATTGGACAGCATGAGCAAAGTATCCGCACTCTGCTTGAGCACAGTCTGTCTCTGTCCCACCAAGTCTCTGAACTGACTTCACAAGTTGCGGCTCTACTCTCCACTCAATCGTTGGCCTCTTCTCTCCTCTTCTTGGGGCGTCAGTAGCTCAGTCTGTAGGGAGTTGGCTTGGGAACCGGAGGGTCACCGGTTCAAGTCCCGACATGGACCAAGAACTGAGTGTGAACTGGTAGCTGGAGAGGTGCCAGTTTACCTCTTGGGCACTGCCGAGGTGCCCCTGAGCAAGGCACCAAACCCCCAACTGCTCTGGGCGCTTGTCAGGAGCAGCCCCATCACTCTGACATCTCTCCATTGTTGCATGTTTGTGCATGTGTGTGTTCGGGTCTGCATGTACTGTGTATAAGTTAACAACAGAGTGAAAAAATTGAATTTCCCCTCGTGGGACTAATAAAGGACTATCTTCTTCTTCTTCTTCTTCTTCTTCTTCTTCAAGTACATCTGCTCCCCCTGCACCTGCTGTTCCACCTCCACCTAAAACCAATGTCATTTACCTCAGACACCTCCAAGATTCATCTGTGGACTTTTGAGAGGAGGGCTCTGGCTTGGGCTGAGGCCAGGTTCTCTCGTCATACATTCAATAGCACCAGTTTTGATGAATTCGTAAAGGAATTTAAAGGAGTTTTTGACCACCCCGATTACCAATGTGATGCATCCATGCGCCTAATGACTCTCTCTCAGGGACAACGCTCTCTTTCTGACTACACCATTGAGTTGTGGACACTGGCAGCTAAGGTGGATTGGACGGAGGATGCCTTAAAGACCGTGTTCAAGAAAGGGTTAAGTGGTCAGATTACGGATGAACTTGTATCTAGAGATGAGCCCACTAACTTGGAGTCTCTAATATCTTTGTCGAACAGAATTGATAATCGCTTATGCTCCCACCGTCGACAGAAGACGGTTCAGACCCAGCCAGTCAGTTTTCAAGCCACAGCCTACATCCGCTCCTCCCGTCTGCACCCCCGTCCAAGTCTCCTGTTCAAACCCCCCTCAACTTCCTCCTGAGGAGCCTATGCAGCTTGACCGGGCCCATCTCACCCCATAAGAAAGGTTACACCGTCGTCAGGCGGGTGAGTGCCTATATTGTGGCAAGAAAGGACATTACATTATTCACTGCCCAGTGCGGCCAAAAGACAAGGTCAGTAGCTTTCGGGGTTCTGGTGGGCCAAACTAAATCCCACTCTGTCCCTCAGTCCCGTTATCATATCCCTGCTACTCTTTTCTGTCGTACTTTTTCTTTGCCTCTGTTGGCCCCGATGGATTCTGGGGCCAAAGAGAATTTTTTTGGACCAGCAGGTGGCAGTGCAGGCAGGCATAAAGTAGGAGCCTTTGGAGACAGCGCTGGCTGTGGATGGACGCCTGCTGGCTCGTGTTACATACCAGAAGGAACCACTCACACTCATCCTGTCTGGTAACCACAGAGAGAACATTCAGTTTAACATCATTCCTGCTCCCTCCACTTCACTAATTCTGGGTCACCCGTGGTTGGCTAAACATAACCCCCTCATTGATTGGGCCAAAGGGAGAGTTTCTGGGTGGAGTTCATTCTGTCATGCAACCTGTCTGAAATCTGCTTTGTCTCGGGACAAAGCAGATTTCAGACAGGTTGCATGTCGTTGCTAGTCGCAGCCCTCTCTCTCCAGATCCACCCCCTGATCTGCCTGATCTCTCCAAAGTCCCAGAGGTTTACCATGACCTGAAAGGATTCTGTCCGGTCATCAGCTCTTCAATGGGTGCATGCCAGTAAGTTCTCTTGCCATCCGGGAATCAACCGAACTCTATCCCTCCTCAAACGCCACTTCTGGTGGCCGACAATGGATAAGGACACCCGAGCCTATGTCCAAGCCTATTCAGTCTGCGCCCATGGCAAAGCATCCCACTCACCCCCTGCTGGCCTGCTCCGTCCTCCACCTGTTCCCGGTCGCCCATGGTCCCACATCGCTGTTGACTTTGTCACAGGCCTCCCAGCTTCCCAAGGAAATACCGCCATTCTTACCATAGTTGGCCTTTTCTCCAAGGCTGCACACTTCATTGCCATCCCCAAACTGCCCTCAATTAAGGAAACTGCTGAATTAATTACCAACCATGTATTCCGCTTGCATGGTATCCCCACAGACATTGTTTCTGACCGAGGGCCACAGTTTACATCGCAGGTATGGCAAGCTTTCTGTCTGGGCCTGGGTGCATCTGTCAGTTTAACCTCTGGTTTTCATCCCCAGACCAACGGACAAACAGAACGAGCAAACCAAGATTTGGAGACCTCTCTTCGCTGTTTAACTTTCCACTGGCCCGCTGTGGGCCAGTGGAAATTTGAACATGAGCCGCATTTGTCATAAAATCAACAATATGCAGCCCAATATGCAGCCCACCACAATATTGGTGCACAATTAAGGAGGTATGCAGCAGACACCTCATCTCTGGCTGAAGAGTTTTAACACCGCTTTCGGGATTTTGCAGCTGTTGAAAAGGAGATCAGGCTTTTTTCCTCTGTGGACCCCCATTGACGCTCCAGACCTCCTCCAGCTGCACCTCATTGAGCTGCAGTGTGATGCGGAGAGTCGCAGTCGGCACCAACAGCTCCCTTCGTCAACTTTTACCGCCAGCTGGATGAAGGCAGGTTCCGAGAGATTCAAACATTTGCTAAGAAAATGCTGAGCTCGTTTGGTTCGACATACATGTGAGAAGATGTCCAAGAACCGCCTGAGGACCAGATTAAGAGACTCTCACCTGCGTGACATCTGCGCATCAGAACCACTGCTTTAGAGCCAGACCTGGTCTACTGACTGTAGTCCAGATCTCAGAGCCACCCTTCACATTAGTGCAGACAAGTTATATGTTTAGTCTTCTGAGGTGAATCACTTCTATTTTTTTCTTTTTTAATGAATATGCTCTGAGTCTTTTCAGTCCATGGATCATTTGTTCTTTTCTCTCAACTGACAATCAAACTGCGTCTTGTTACTAAATTGTGTTCATATTTCTTGATAACAAACATTAGGGTCTTAAGAAACAAATATACAAATACTCAACATTAAATATTAAAATCAAATTTGGTCTAGCACTCATTTTTCCATTTCATATTTTTGATCCAAGTCTAAAATTGACATAAATTTCGTGTTTGATATCTGATTCTAAATCAAATAACATATTTTTGTTTGTTGATTTTTGATGTTCAGTTGAAAAATGAAAGAAGGGGCGATACACAAATTGATATGGCCCTCGAATAAGATACCTGTTACTCTGTTATCATGTTAATGGTTCAAAGAGTGTCAGGCTGAATGGTCGGCCCCCACACATTTTGACCTCACCAAATCTGGCCCTCTTTGCAAAAAGTTTGGACACCCCTGTCATATATTATTTGCTCCATTATTTTGCCAAGAGCAGGTAATATAATAATTGGTCTACTACTTTTACCAGAGAATGATTCTTTGTTATTCTGAGGTAGAGGAATAACTTTAGCTATCTTCCATTCATTCCATTTGTAAACTTAAATTGATAATATGAGCAGCAGGAAAAGCAATCAGATCAGCTACTGGTTTTAATAACTTCATATCAAGGTTGTCAATACCTTAAGGTTTTTCTACCTGCTTTGAGAAATTTCAATATTTTCTCAGCATCAATACTTTCAAAAATAATTTTACATGACTTGTCACCCATTATTTCATCTTTAATCAGTTTGCTAACTAATCTATTTTCATCCTCATTAAGGTGAAACTCATCTCATATTTTTTAAATTTTATCTGTAAAATGCCAACTGAAATAATCAGCTATGTCACTGGACTTTGTGAGAAAAAAAGGATGGTGTTGACCTCCCTGTTCTGCCCATCAATTCATTCAGTGTATTCCAAATTTTTTTTTTTACTGTCTAATTTTGTCTTGATAATATCTCCTCTTTTTTGTTTTATTCAATTTTGTCACCAAATTCCTTAATCTACGAGAGAAATCCCACTGTATGGCATCCCCTGATCTGATTGCTTCAGCCTTGGCTGGATCCTTTCAGGCCATATAATCTCTAAGCTCATTGTCTAGCCACGGAGCCTTAGCATTTCTCACTGTTTGCTTCATTATTTGTGCATGTCTATCAATAATTGGCATTAACAACTCATTAAACTCACTTAACGCCCTGTTAGGATCTTGCTCCTTCAATACTATAGACCAATCAATCTCACTTACATCATCATAATACTGATTCCAGTCCAAGTGTTTAAACGCCCTCTTTAAAATAATCTTCTGACCAGATTTTGGTATTTTGGCCTTTCGCCCAATTGCTACTAGACTGTGATCAATCACAACCTACAGGAGCTGATATTGCTTTTGAACATACTTCAGTTGCATTTGTAAAAATTAAGAATGCAAGTGGATGAAATCAATCTATCAGCCCTATAGCAAATTCTTGTTGGATTCATTATCACCTGAGTCAAATCACAAGTATCTGCACAAGTAAGCAACTTACATTTGAGTGCACATGATTTTAAATTCCAATCAATATTTAAGTCCCCCAAAAAGTACACGTCATTGTTTAAATCGCATACTCTGTCCAACACATCACATAGCAAATCCAGAAACATTACATTTGCATTTGGTGGTCTATAAAAACACCCAACAAATAATGGTTTAATATATGGTAATTGCACTTGTAACCAAATTACTTCCAATCCCCCTATTCTTAGATCTTCTCTAACGTTTACTGGTATATGACTCTGAAAGTAAATTGCAACGCCTCCCCCATTTATATTTCTATCCACTCTATAAATATTGTACCCATCTATATTCAATAACGTATTGTTTATTGTAATGTATAAATGTGTTTCTCAAATTGCCGCATCTCCCGCATAATTTCAGATATATCCTGTATTTTATTTCGTAAGCTACATATATTTAAATGAGCTATCCTTAATCCTCTTTTTGGTAATATGAGAGTACTATGCATCATATAATTTCAAACATCTTCCTTTAATATACCCAAATCAACCATTGTCATTTCATAGTCAACACTTGAGCAACATAAAACAATTAAAGACAGACAAACACAAAGAAATATCACACCAAACATCAACAAGCACATCTCATCCTTTCACGTCCACATACACCCCACAAACACACAAGATCCAAATACATACACCAAGACAGTCTCATACAATCACACTTAAACACACATCTCAATGCTTAACTACACATTGTTCAGCTTAGCTTTGCTACACACATCTGTCATTTAACCAAAACAAAATCTTAGTGTCCATTATCTCTTTTGTGAAATTTAATAACCTAAACAAAGCAAAAATAATTATATAAGAAACATCATTTTATCTCCTTTAGGCCATCATCTCAACAAATGTCCATTATGCATACATAGTTATTTGAGTAAACTTTCTTATCTTCTACCACAGTATAGCTAGATCTGTTTTCCTTACAAGTCACAACCCTATCACTTCCCTGCAATAGTCCTCTACTTTACGGAGATGATCCGTAAATATTTTGGATTCCTCTTTAAATGTTATAATTAGTGTTGCTAGGTGGATGATCCCATTTTTCACCCCGGCTTTCCACAGTTTCTCTTGCACATCACGGAAGCTTGCCCTCTTTTTTTGCCATCATCTCTGTCAGGTCGGCTGTAATACGCAGCCTCATCCCTCGAGCCTCAAAGGTTCGGTCTTTCCTCGAAATCTCCATTATCTCCTCCTTCATCTTGTAAGGCTGCAGTCTCACTATCATGGCTCTGTCTCTGAATTTCCTCACAGGCCCGACTGTACGTCAACCTCAGGTTCCAGTGCAAGTTTGTCTGTGAACATCTCCCTCAGGAGAGAGAGAGAGAGAGAGATCCTGGAATAACTTTCGAGACGCTCTGACTTATTTCTTAATTCATCATTCTCTTTTTGGAGCAGTTCGTTTGCTTTCTCCAATATTGTTATCCAACTGTCCATTTTGCCTAATGCATCTTCAATATCTCCAATTTTAGCATTCAGTTGTGGCTGCAGAGTATCTATTACTTCTCTTATTTCTTCCTTTATTACTGTGCAAATCAACGTCGGTAGATCACGTTGTCGGTCTTCTTTACCTGCCATGTCCGCTGCAATCACCTGCTCATCAGCTGCGCTTTGCTCTGATTGTGCTATTTTACTTGCATTCTTTGTTCTTGACTTGTTTAGTGGCATAACACGATCAAAAATTCAAAGTGTGCAGCTACCCACTCTTAATTTATAAATCACTTAGTTTCTCCAATGTGACTTAATTCATCAGTTTTATCCACTATATCATAATTTGGCGCATGTTAAGGTGTTAAATGTTTGTGCAAGAAGATGAAGAAGCCTTCATCAGGAAAAGATTGACTTCTTACAAGCAAAAGTTCTGTGCTTCAGCTGCCTGAAACAGGGGCACACAAGCAAATCATGTAAGGAAAAAATGAGCGACCAAGGCTGCACACAGTCACACCCTATAGTGTTGCACATGCAGGCCAAAAACAATGAAGGGGAGTCACAGGAAAATGAGGAAAGACTGTCAGAATCAGTTGTAAGTGGGTTTGTGGGTTTGTGGCAGATACAACAACTTATGGAGCAACAAGAGCTGAGAACACAGAAGGCATCTCAGCATTAGTTCCAGTTCAAGTCAAGACCAACAAGAGCCAAAAGGTTACAATGACTTATGCTTTCCTTGACATTAGCAGTACCACCTGCTTCTGTTCTGAGGAGCTAATGATGAACTCAGCCTTACAGGTAGAAACATATGCATCTTACTAAAAACCATGGGGTAGAAGAGGATCGTGAACAGTCGTGGTGTCTGGCTTGGAAGCGAGCAGCTGAGGCTGCAACAATTTTCTCAGGCTCCCAGATACATACAGTACTCATAGAAGGCCATTCCATTAACTAAAGGCAACATTCCCTTGCAAAAGAGGATGTCGACATGTGGCCTCACCTTCAACAGGTGTTACTCCCAGAGAGAGATACAGACATAGGACTGCTTATATAGACTAATGTGCCTAAGGCTACGGAATCCTGGCAGGTAATTGTTAGTGTAGATGATGTTCCATATGCTGTAAGAACACAGCTTGGCAGAACTAGCAATGGACATCTCCAGGAAGACGCTGGCTTCAGTACAACAAGTGGACTGATACAGGTTTCAGCCAAACATAAATACATCCAGACTGGATGAACTCTGGAGTCAAGAATGACTTCCCTGAGTGCAAGCAAGATCAGAAGCTGAAGAATTTGAGAGAAGATCTTCAGTTCTGAAGTTCAGTTCAGAATAAAGACATGAAGACATACACCTTAAGGCTGTAAGAACTTCAACCCCCCCATACCCCCTGCCTGTTAGATAGAATGCAAGTTTAAGGTACTTCCGCATTGGCTTCACTTTTCAGATGCACTATACACATACTGTATATGAGATACTGTCAGACAGTGTTTTTTCCCTTTAAATTCAAGTTATTAAAGTAATATATAAAATCAACATCATTCATTCATTCATTCATCGTCAACCGCTTATCCCGTTAGGGGTCGCGGGGAGCTGGAGCCGATTCCAGCTGGCATTGGGCGAAGGCGGGGTTCACCCTGGACAGATCGCCAGTCCATCGCAGGGCACATAGAGACAGACAACAAATAGACAGAACCATTCACACTCACATTCACACCTACGGGCAATTTAGAGTGATCAATTAACATAAATTGCATGTTTTTGGACTGTGGGAGGAAGCCGGACTACCCGGAGAAAACCCACGCTTACACGGGGAGAACATGCAAACTCCACACAGAAGAGTCCCAAGCTGGAATCGAACCTGCAACCCTCTTGCTGTGAGGCGACAGCGCTAATCACTGCACCACCGTGCAGCCCACAAAATCAACAGTGGAAGAACTATTCCGATCTTTTACTTGAGTAAAAAGTACCATCTTCACAGTGTATATATACTGTGGTTACTGTTACAAGTAAAATTTCTGCATTCAAAATGTTACAAAATATACTTAAAGTGCCAAAAGTAAAAGTACTCATGATGCAGAATGGCCCATTTCAGAATCATTATATTACTGAATTATATTTACTGATGCATTCATGTGTACATCACTTTAAAGGTGTATGTCCAGCCAAAGTGTACTCTTTGTCGGACCCCTTGGCGTCAGTTTTCAGTCACAGTGAATACTTTCTTAGGTTCAGGCAATAAAACTTCTCTATTTAGGTTTAGGAAAAAACAACATATGTAGTTGGGCTTAAAACTACTACGATTGTATAGTGAAAATGACACTGACTGTTGTGAGCACAGAACACAAACAAACAGCTGATTGTGACTCACGGGATGCATCAGTCTCCTGAATGAAAGCCTTGAGTTTGTCGGGCCAATCCACCTTCCCTCCTGCCAGCCCATTGCGCCTTCTTTTGCTCTTATAAAGCTACTTCACCACACTCCTGGCCCACATGTCATGTTGTCTCCCCAGGTATCTCTCTGCCCCGTTAGTCAATTTCAGAAGAGAACATACTGAAGTTTCCTTAATCTCTGATGACTTACTAGGGGTGGGACGTTTCATAAAATTCACGGTTCGGTTTGGCTCACAGTTTTGGGGTCACGGTTCGGTTCGTTACATTTATGGAGGCAGGAGGCCAATTTCCAGCTTCAATTTAAACATGATTTTCATTTATTTGGCAAAATAAGTCAACAACTGTTTGTCTTCACAACAGCAGACCAACATCAGGAACAAAACACTTCTTCATTGTCACATCTTATGGCTGGACTTCTGATCTAAAAGAAAAGTGACACTGAGTTATTAAAACATTAATTAATAAAAACAATAAATTATAGCCTCAGGACATCAATATCAACAAAAAGTAACATAAAAACAGCAACATATACAAGGCCTGCACCATATGAGGAATTGTTAATTGACTTCCAAATGAGTATTAGAATGCTTTGTTTTTTTGGTTTTTTTTTCCAAATCCATATATTAGGCCTGTAAAATATGAGGTAAAGCTGTGATTTGCAATAACATTTTTCAGTATTGCAGTGATGATATGACTTGTGATAAACAAATTGTGAAGCCACTAGTTCCTAAGTTATGTTTTTGTTTTGTTTTCCTCCTCTGTTTCATTTCATTATTTCCATTTCCTGTTTTATTTTGATATTACAAACCTCCCTCTCGTTTCAGATCACTGCACTTCCTGCCCTCATGTGTTCCACGCCCCCCGACCTACTTTCCTGCTCTGCACGGGTGTTCCGAGTTGTCTGGTCCCGCTCCTGATTGTGTCCACCTGTGAATCGTTCAATCACTCCTCTCAGTATTTAATGTGTCTGCTCCCCTCCTCATGTTGCCAGCTCGTATTTGACCTTTCATGATGACAGTAGTACTCGCATTCTTTCCTACTGTCTACCTGTGTACCAAACCCTGCTTATTAAAGCTGTTTCTGAACTTTCACTGAGTCGTGCGTTTGAGTCCTGTTCAGTTCTGACCCAGTCGTTACAGAACGAACTGGCCAGTATGGACTCAGCCGACTTAGATCCTGTTCGTGACGCCATCCACGCTCAGGATAACGGTCTTCAGATCCAGGAAGAACAACTGTCCGCTGTCTCTACTGGTGTTCAACAACTTACCTTAAACCAAGATGAGTTCCGATCCACGGTGGGTGAGCAAGTGGGTCAACTGGGCTCTCAGCTCCAGAGCCTGATGGGGCGTTTCGACGCCTTCCTGTCCGCCTCATCCTCGTCCACCCCAGTTGCCACTCCGGTACCGGCGTCTCCCACGCTGCCGGCTCCCGCCGCTCCGTCACCGCCGCTTCCTGCTTCGTCCTGCACCCCGCATTTGGCCAAGCCTGAGCGCTTCTCCAGTGATGCTAAAAACTGCCGATCGTTGCTAGTGCAGTGTGGCTTGCACTTCGAGCTACAAGCCGCTCACTTCCCTACTGAAAGATCGAAAGTCGCTTTCATTATTACGCATCTCACCGGCAGAGCAGAGGCATGGGCTACAGCAGAATGGGCAAGAGGTTCCCCGGTATGTAACTCTTTACAATTTTTCACTGACACTCTAAGAAAGATTTTTGACCATACCGCTCCAGGTAGAGAGGCTGCACGAGCGCTGGTGGGGCTCCGCCAGGGGAGGAGACAGGCTTCGGACTACGCTGTGGAGTTTCGCACGCTGGCTGCGGACAGTGGGTGGAATGAGGCTTCCCTCCTCGACACCTCGACACCTTCTCCGACCCGGTAAAGGACCAGCTGACCCCTTTCGATCTCCCTCCCAATCTGGATTCTGTTATTGCCCTCGCCATCCGGGTAGATAACAGGCTTTGGGAGAGAGAACGGGAGAGACGCAGACCTGCACATTCACCTCCAGACCAAGTTGACACCAGAGGAGTGACAGCGCCGACTGCAGGAGGGGAGCGCACTGAGCTGTGCTCAGCTGGGACATTTTCTTGTCTCCTGTCCATTAAAAGGCAGGGTTCACCAGTAAAGGAGAGGGTGCTGGTGAGTCAAACCACTTCTTTGAAGTCTTCCTCTCGCCCACTAACTATTGTTTGTATTAAGTCTCCCTCCCAGTCAGTTGAGCATCCGGTTTTTGGTGGATTCTGGTGCCGATGCTGACTTCATGGACAGCAGACTGGTGGACGCGCTGGCTCTCCAGAGACTTCCTCTTCCCGAGCCACTGGATGCTAATGCCCTGGATGGTCGGCTACTATGCAAGATTTCCCAGCGTACTCAACCTGTTTGCATCATTATTAACGGTAATCACTCAGAGATCTTGCAATTTCATACTTTTGACTCCCCGCTCCATCCCCTTATACTGGGGTTGCCATGGTTAATTCAACATAACCCCCACATAGACTGGGCTACGGGGCGGGTTGTGAAGTGGGGAGGTAACTGCTTACGTACCTGCTGTTCTGAGTCTTCTGTCCCTATGGAGGTTACATCTGGAGTGGAACCGGGTTCATCCTCCACCACCACTTCTCCTCCGGACCTGTCCAGTGTCCCGCCTTGCTACCACGATCTCAAGGAGGTGTTCAGTAAGAACCAGGCTACTTCCCTGCCTCCCCACCGGGAGTATGACTGTTGTATTGACCTTCTTCCTGGTTCCTTGCTTCCAAAAGGGAGGCTTTACTCCCTCTCCGCTCCAGAAGAAGAGGCAATAAGGGAGTATATCGAGTCCTCACGCGCCGCCGGAATCATCAGGCCATCTTCTTCTCCTGCTGGAGCAGGATTCTTCTTTGTTGAGAAGAAAGATAAGACTCTCTGCCCCTGTATAGACTATCGTGGCTTAAATGACATTACGGTGAAAAACAGGTACCCTCTTCCACTCATCTCCTCCGCTTTTGAGCAGCTAAAAGGGGCTAAAGTTTTCACGAAGCTCGATCTGAGAAACGCCTAGCGCTTGGTGAGAATTAAGGAAGGAGATGAGTGGAAGACCGCCTTTAATACCCCAAATGATCACTATGAGTACCTGGTTATGCCTTTTGGCCTCACTAATGCTCCAGCTGTTTTCCAAGCCCTAGTCAATGATGTTCTCCGTGACATGCTTAATCAGTCTGTGTTCGTTTATTTAGACAACATCCTGATTTTTTTCTCCTAACGAACAAGTGCATACTCATCACGTTCGCCAGGTACTCCAGCGCCTCCTCGACCACCAACTATTCGTGAAAGCTGAGAAGTGTGAGTTTCATGCGGACACCGTTACCTTCCTGTGGTTTGTAGTTTCTCCCAACCACCTACAGATGGACCCAGAGAAGGTTAGTGCAGTAGCTGATTGGCCTACACCCACAAACAGAAAGCTAGTGCAACACTTCTTAGGATTCGCTAACTTTTATAGAAGGTTCATCAGGAACTTCAGTTCCATTGCTGCCCCGTTACACGCACTCACCTCGCCTCAGGTTAAGTTTGTTTGGTCCCCCCAAACAGACCAGGCTTTCCGCCGCCTAAAGACATGTTTCACCTCTGCCCCAGTGTTGACTCTTCCTGATCTGAAGCGCCAGTTTGTGGTTGAGGTTGACGCCTCCGATTCAGGGATTGGAGCTGTGCTATCCCAGCGATCAGCTGGGGATGACAAGCTCCATCCCTGTGCCTTCCTCTCCCGCAAACTGAGCCCAGCCGAACAAAATTACAATGTAGGTAATCGTGAATTACTTGCAGTTAAGGCGGCACTAGAAGAGTGGAGACACTGGCTAGAGGGGGCTGAGCAGCCATTTTTAGTATGGACAGATCATAAAAATCTTGAATACATCCGCACAGCCAAGAGACTGAACTCCCGTCAGGCCAGGTGGGCTCTGTTTTTCACTCGTTTTAATTTCACCTTGTCATACCGCCCTGGCTCCAAAAACATTAAACCAGACGCTTTGTCCCGCCTGTTTGACCCTGACCCGGACCCTAAGGCCCCAGCTCACATTGTGCCCCCCTCGTGCATTTTGGGGCCTGTTACTTGGGAAATTGAGGGAAAAGTGAGGGAGGCTTTAGGGGGAGTTATTGTTCCTGAGGGTTGTCCACCTAACAGACTCTTTGTTCCAGCCTCTCTCCGCTCCCAGGTCATTCACTGGGCCCATACCTCCCGCCTCTCTTGCCACCCTGGAACCAGGAGGACAATGTTCGTTATTAAGCAGTTGTTCTGGTGGCCCTACATGGAGAGAGAGGTGGGAGAATATGTGGCTTCCTGTCCAGTTTGTGCCCAGAATAAGTCTTCGCATCGACCTCCTGTTGGTCTCCTTCAGCTGCTTCCAGTTCCTCTGCGCCCCTGGTCCGACATCTCCTTGGACTTTGTGACTGGTCTCCCCGTCTCTCAAGGTAACACTACTGTTTTAACAGTAGTAGACAGATTCTCTAAAATGGTGCATTTCATTCCCTTGTCAAAGTTGCCCTCGCTAAGAAGACAGCGGAGGTTATGCTGTCCCATGTCTTTTGACTACATGGTTTCCCTAGAGACGTGGTTTCGGACCGGGGGCCCCAGTTCATCTTGAGGTTCTGGAAGGAGTTTTGCGCCCTAATAGGAGCCTCCGTTAGCCTCTCTTCTGGCTACCACCCCCAATCCAACGGACAGACTGAAAGATTAAACCAGGAGCTGGAGACGGGCCTGCGCTGCTTGGTCTCCCAGAACCCGTCGTCCTGGAGTAAGCACCTGATTTGGGTGGAATACGCCCACAACACCCTACCCTGTTCCTCTTCAGGTCTTTCCCCATTTCAGTGTGCGTATGGCTAACAACCCCTGCTTTTCCCAGAGTGCGAGAGAGAAGTCAGCGTCCCCTCGGTTCACGCCCTCATCCGCCGGTGTCACAAAGTGTGGAGGGGGGCTCGCCAGATGCTTCTCCGAAGCAGTGCCCGCTGCAAATCCACAGCGGATTGCCATAGGACTCCAGCTCCAGCCTACCGTCCAGGTCAAAGGGTATGGTTATCTACTAAAGACTTACCTTTAAGAGTAGAATCCAGAAAGTTAGCCCCTTGTTTTGTTGGTCCATTCCCTGTCTCCAAAGTGATTAACCCTGTGGCTATTAGATTACAGTACAACTCCCCAGGTCCATGAGGATACACCCAACATTCCATAAGAGACGACTGAAGCCTGCGAAGTCCAGTCCTCTGGTCCCAGCCTCCAGACCCCCACCGCCCCCCCGGATCGTGGACGGAGGTCCGGTCTTCTCAGTCAAGCGTCTCCTAGCCGTTCGTCGCCGTGGCCGGGGTCTCCAGTACCTCGTGGACTGGGAGGTATACGGTCCAGAGGAGAGGTCCTGGGTTTCGACAAAGAACATTGTGGACCAGGACCTCATCAGGGACTTCTACCGCCGACATCCGAACCTCCCTGGGACGTCAGGTGCCGTCACTGGGGGGGGGGGGTCCTATGAAGCCATCTAGTTCCTAAGTTATGTTTTGTTTTGTTTTCCTCCTCTGTTTCATTTTATTATTTCCATTTCCTGTTTTATTTTGATATTACTAACCTCCCTCTCATTTCAGATCACTGCACTTCCTGCCCTCATGTGTTCCACGCCCCCCGACCTACTTTCCTGCTCTGCACAGGTGTTACGAGTTGTCTGGTCCCGCTCCTGATTGTGTCCACCTGTGAATCGTTCAATCACTCCTCTCAGTATTTAATGTGTCTGCTCCCCTCCTCATGTTGCCAGTTCGTATTTGATCTTTCATGGTGACGGTAGTACTCGCATTCTTTCCTTGTGTTAGCCTCCTAGTGCTTTTTGACCCTCTACTTGTTTTTGACGCTGCCTTCTGCTTAGCGTTTATCGGACTAATTAACTTATCGGACTGTCTACCTGTGTACCAAACCATGCTTATTAAAGCTGTTTCTGAACTTTCACTGAGTCGTGCATTTGAGTCCTGTTCAGTTCTGACCCAGTCGTTACACAAATACTGAAGTGTGCATAATAGCTATACTGATATGTCAGCCTGGTAGCTTTTAAATTCAGAACCAGATTAGAATTTAATATTAGAAATAAACTCATTAATATCTCACTGGAAACAATCTGACATATTAATAAAATGAATCATGTTCCTGAATGAAGACTGAAGAACACAAACATCAGTCAGTATCAGTCCTTCCTCCTGACAAACTAACCTCAACAACAAACCAACCACAACAACTACCGGGGGCGCGGCTCTGCTGCTGACCCAGCGTCTCATCTGTCTGTCTCGTATGTTGTTATTTTATGTTTTTATGTCGTTTTACGTGATCACACACACTTTCTTTTAGTGGCAATATGAAGTTTAACATCGGAATGACACTGTGTCTGGCTGTGTGCCTTCTCAGTTGTTTAATCGCTGAAGTATGGAGCTTACACGGGAAAGTCGGCGTCCTCGCCTACACTCGCGATCAGCTGTTAGCTCTTTGAGCAACAAGATGAATGAACTGGTCGCTAAAGTTAAATATGACAGCAAGTTCAGACAGAGCAATCTCATCTGTTTTACTGAGAGCTGGCTGAAAGAGGACATGTCAGATCCAATCCTGCCGAGTTACACAATGATACGGGCTGACAGAGACATTAATACATCACGGAAATCTATCGGCGGTGGTTTGTGTGTCTACATGGATACACGGTGGGCCACACAGTATACTGTCCGGGAACGTGTATGCACTCATGACTATGAAATCCTGGTGGTGTCATTCTGTCCTTTCTACCTCCCTCTGGAGTTTGGCCAGATTACTATCATACTGGTTTATGTACCTGGGCCGGACTTTGTGGGGGCTGCGGCTAGTATAGCTGAAAGCTACAACAACGCTCTGTCCCGTGCTGTCAACCAACCGGTCCTGCTGCTCGGGGACTTTAACTCCTGCGAACTTTCCGACCATCTGCCCACTCTACATCAATACGTGGACTGTCCGACCCGACTGGCACGCACCCTGGATAAATGCTACGGCAACATACCAGACGCCTATAAATCCATCTGCAGGCCTGCCTTGGGGAAGTCGGACCATAATGTCATACACTTACTTCCACGCTATAGGGCTAAACTGAGACGGGAAAAGACAGTGTCCAAGGAAATAGTGACCTGGACAGAGGACTGTAAGGAGGAAATGAAGTGTGAGTTGGAAACGACGGACTGGCTATTTCTGAAGTCATGCGAATCCCCTGATGAACTGATTGACACTTTTACATCCTATCTGTTGTTTAATGAAAGTAAAATCATGCGAACAAAAACTGTCAAAATATTCCCTAATAACAACTTATGGATGTCTAGTGATCTGAAGGGTTGCATTCGTGAGAAAAACCTTGCTTTTAAAAATGGTAATGCTGCGTTATTTAGGGAAAAAAAGATTTGAATTAAGATCTAATTTGAGGAAAGCAAAAATAGATTATAAAGATAAAGTCGAGCATCAATACTTCTCAGGCAATGCAAAGAAAGCATGGGAAGGCTTAAATGTGATGATGGGCAGGGAAAACAAGAAAAAACATACCCCCCTGTCACATCCTTCTTCTTCCTTTGCCAACGACTTAAATTTATTTTTCAGTCGTTTTGATACAAATGACTTCAGTGCTGAGCGTGATATTGTGTGTAGATCCATTCCGGATTATGTCCCTATTACGCTCAGTGAACCTGAAATCACAGCTAGCTCAATTAAGCCTAACTCGGCTCCTGGGCCAGATGGCCTTAGAGGTAGAGTGCTGAAAGAAAACGTTTAATGAACTCAAAGGCATTGTGTTGAAGTTATTTGAGCATTTGCTTGATTCTTTCACTATGCCCAAGTTATGGAAAATGTCTTGTATTGTGCCTCTCCCCAAGAAGCCTGGAGCCACTGAATTAAAAGACTTCAGGCCCATTGCTCTAACTTCCATTTTGGGAAAATGCTTTGAGAGAGTCATAAGCAGACACATCACATCAATGGTTTCTTGCAGATTAGATCATCTGCAGTTTGCTTATAAAAGTCAGAGGGGAACTGATGATGCTACTATTAGCCTGTTTAACACCCTGTCAAAGCATCTGCAAGTCCCCTCCCACTTTTCCAGGGTCCTTTTTATTGATTTTACCTCTGCTTTCAACAGCATGCAGATACACACCCTTCTGCAGAGACTCATTGACATGGGAGTAAATGGAGGTATTGTTAGGGATCTGATCGACGGCAGCAGAGGACTCCAGAGCAAACACAGAGACGACAGGTCGTAGGCAATAATCGGTGTCTTTATTACAGTCGGTGGTTCGGTACACAGGAATCAGGTGATATGGCAAACACATCCAAAACGGCAGGCTAAGGGCTAGGTCGGTATAAACAGGCAGAGATCAAAAACACTAGAAGGCAATAACTCACAGGGAAACGCTGGAACTCTTGACGTGAAAGCACAAGACGATCTGGCAACGAGGGGAAGGGGAAGACGCATTATATACTTGTGAATGAGTGATTGACTATACACAGGTGGACACAATCAGGGCGGGGGAAGACGCTGAGACGCAGGTGAATGGTGAGAATCTAGGTCAGAAGGCGGTGTTCAAACGTAGTGGCGGGAAGCATGCAGGAGGGGAAGTGATGTGCACTGAAATGAGAAGAGAGGTTAACCATGCCAAAATAAAACAGGAAGTGCTCAACTGAAAAGCATGCAACAAGAAACACAGAACAGACTAGGACCTGAGGTTCCTAACAGGTATCATTCATCTTGTCAGAGATTTCCTCTCTGATCGTCCTCAACAGGTCCGTGTTAATGATACTCTGTCTGATGTCACTGTGCTTAACACTGGTGCTCCACAGGGGACCATCTTATCCCCCTTGCTTTTCTCCTTGTACACAAATGAATTCCAGTTAGACCAGGACATGTTTTGTTTGTTCAAGTATGCAGATGATATGCCATTGGTTGCCTTATTAAAGAAGGGGGACACAGCGGGGGAGGAAATCTATAAAGTACATGTTTCATCTCTCCATAACTGGTGTGTAAAAAGCTCCTTAGGGATCAATGTCGCAAAGAAAAAGGAACTTGTCATCCATGAAAAGGAAACTGTTCAGTCTATTACAATTAGTGGACAAATAGTGGAGGTAGTTGACCATTTTAAATATTTAGGGACTTACATTGATGCAAAACTCAATTTTAATAAAAATACTGATCATATTTTTAAAACTTGTAACCAACGCCTCCACCTATTACGTAAGCTTAACTCCTTCGGAGTGAGCAAAGATATTATGGAAACAGTCTATAAGAACATGATAGAGGGAATCTTGACTTTTAACATGGCAATGTGGTATGGCAACCTAAATATAAAAGGAAAAACAAAGCTACAGCAAATAGTGAAGCTAGCCTCTAAAATAATTGGTAAGACACAAAAACAATTAAGTGTTATCTATGAGGAAGTAATTCGGAAAAAAGCTATTAAGATAGCAAACGATTCTTCCCATCCACTCTGCAGGGAGTTTGAACTACTCCCTTCCGGTAGACGGTATAAAGTACCAAAAGCTAATCGTAACATCTTTAAAAACTCTTTTATTCCTAATGCCATTAATGCACTAAATGATAGCATGTCTCGTTGAACCTGTCTGTACTGTATTTGTCACTGTTGTCCTGTGTTTTTATCATTGTAATGTGTTGTTGCTGTGCATGAGACCGAAGACAAATTTCCACACTGTGGACAATAAACTAACTAACTAACTAACTAACTAAACAGTCAGACTACAGAGCCTACTGCCAGCTTTAGTTTACTACTAAGATACACGACAATTAACCTAACAGTCAGACTACAGAGCCTACTGCCAGCTTTAGTTTACTACTAAGATACATGACAAGTTCAAGTCCCAACATGGACCAAGACCAACTGGTTGCTGGAGAGGTGCCAGTTTACCTCTTGGGCACTGCCGAGGTGCCCCTGAGCAAGGCACCAAACCCCCAACTGCTCGGGGTGCTTGTCAGGAGCAGCCCCCTCACTCTGACATCTCTCCATTAATGCAGGTATGTGTACTGTGTGAAATTAACAACAGAGTGTAAAAACTGAATTTCCCTACGGGGATTAATAAAGGTTCATCTTATCTTATCTTATCTTATCTTATCTTATCTTAGTTTACTACTAAGATACATGACAAACTAACCTAAACAGTCAGACTACAGAGCCCACTGCCAGCTTTAGTTTACTACTAAGATACGGACCCTAGTCAATAACAGATCATCTCCTCTTCACTGCTGCTGTTCCTCCCTTCACAATAAACTTCCCAAACACAACCACTGATCACTGCTGACTAGGAGGAACTAAAGTCATTTACTTAGACATGTTTACTATTTGCTGTTAGCCAGTGAGCTAACATGTGGTGATGAGCTAATAATTGCAGAAGTGTAAACCCAGTGGCGGTGCTTGAGAGACGTGCAGTATAATCTGGTTCGCCCTCATCGAAATTGAGCCAATCACAACAGACAACCTCAGCTTCAGTTACACTGTATGTGTGATACCTCATATTTCTGTCCGCCGTGTCCCAGCCTCTTTCCATAGGCCTTGATTTCTAGTGTGACAATAAACATGAGAAAAAAAAATACACAATCGGCCTCATAATGTTACGCCGGGGCTCCGGACAGGCAGAACAGGACTCAAAAGCACAACTCTCGAAAGAGGCAGATTCAATACAACGCTGATCTTTATTCGGAAACAGGTTGGTACACGGGAAGGCAGAATACTCAGGCAAACAAATCCGGTCTGACAGGCAAAGCTCAGGGTTAAAAAAACACGCGAAGGTCTCGGTACATGGCAGGCAAAAACACTAGGAAGGAACGCTGGTTGTTAGTCACTGGGAACATAACGGACTGGCAACGAAAGGCAGGGGAACACAGCTTAAGTACCCGTGAGGGGAGTGATTAACTATCAACAGGTGGACACAATCAGGGGCGGGGAAGACGATCGGACGCAGGTGAGTGGAGACGAAACTAGGTCAGTGCAGTCATTCATTCCGAGGGGCGGGGAGCATGCAGGCAGGAAGTGAAGTGCACTGAAACGAGAGGGAGGATTAGGATTTCACAATTAAACAGGAAGTGCTCACATGAAACATGACAAAACAAAAGAAACCCATCACCGAAGTTTGACGGACGTCACAGGACCCCCCCTCTAGGGACGGCTCCAGAAGTCCCTGGACGATTTGGGTGGTCGCGGTGGAAATCTCTGATTACGTCTGGGTCCATGATGTCTCTCGAGGGGACCCACGACCTCTCTTCTGGACTGTATCCCTCCCAGTCGACGAGGTACTGGTTCCCCCGTCCTCGTCGTCTCACATCCAGAAGTCGTTTGACCGTGTAGACTGGGCTGCCTTCGATGATCCGGGGGGGTGGAGGGGGTCTGGAGGCAGGGACCAATGGGCTCTCCTTGGCTGGCTTCAGGCGTCCCACATGAAACGCTGGTTGGACCTTCATGGTCCTAGGAAGCTGGAGCTTAACAGCAACTGGGTTAATCACTCTTGTTACAGGAAAGGGACCTACAAACCTGGGCGCCAGTTTCCGGGACTCCACCCGGAGAGGGAGGTCCTTAGTCGATAACCAACCTTTTGCCCAGGCTTGCAGGTTGGGGCGGGTCTACGGTGGCGGTCAGCAGACCTTTTACTCCTGGCAGCGCTCCTCTGCAGCATCTGGCGTGCTCCCTTCCAGATGCACCTACAGCAACGGACAAGGGCCTGAGCTGAGGGAACACTGGCTTCAGCCTCCTCTTCAGGAAAAAGAGGAGGCTGATAACTATAGGCGCACTGAAAGGGGGACAAACCAGACGCCGCAGAAGGAAGAGTGTTGTGCGCATACTCAATCCATATGAGGTTCTTGCTCCAGGAGGAGGGATTCTGGGCCACCAAGCACCTCAAACCAGTCTCCAGTTCCTGGTTGAGCCTCTCCGTCTGACCATTAGACTCAGGGTGGTGTCATGAGGAGAGGCTCACCGAGGCTCCCAGCAGCGCACAAAACTCCCTCCAAAACTTGGAAATGAATTGGGGCCCCCGGTCCGACACTACGTCTCTGGGAAGACCATGAAGTCGAAAAATGTGAGACAATATTACCTCCGCCGTCTGTTTGGCGGAGGGCAATTTAGGCAGAGCAATGAAATGAACCATCTTGGAAAATCTGTCAACAACGGTGAGTATAGTAGTGTTACCTTCAGAAACTGGTAAGCCTGTGACACAATCCAAAGAAATGTCGGATCAGGGGCGTTGAGGAATGAGAAGAGGGTGCAGGAGCCCCGCTGGAGACTGGTGAGAGGGCTTGCTTTGGGCACAAATGGAGCACGCTGAGACATATTTGTTTACATCTTTTTCGATGCCTGGCCACCAAAAACGTTTGCGGATGAAGAATAAGGTGCGGCGGACCCCCTAAGTACTCATAATGACCACTAGGGGTATTGAAAGCGGTCTTCCACTTGTCCCCCTCCCTTATCCTAACCAAATGATATGCATTTCTCAAGTCCAGTTTGGTAAAGAACTTAGCCCCTTTCAATAGCTCAAATGCAGATGAGATTAAAGGGTGGGGGTACCTGTTCTTGGTGGTTATATTATTGAGTCCTCGATAATCTATGCATGGGCGGAGAGTTTTGTCCTTCTTCTCAACAAAGAAAAATCCAGCTCCTGCTGGGGAGGAAGACGGCCTGATTATTCCAGCTGCCAGCGATGCCTCGATGTACTCCCTCATGGCGTTTCGCTCTGGGGCTGAAAGTGAGTATAATCTCCCTTTGGGAGGAGATGTGCCCGACAGGAGATCGATACCACAGTCATACTCACGATGCGGAGGAAGAGAAGTAGCACGTCCTTTATCAAAGACTTCCTTGAGGTCATGATAACACAGTGGAACCCCGGCCAGATCCGGGTCCTCTGGGTTGGTGGACCTCCACTTGGTCTTCGCCGGGGTCACCATGGATCTCTCCACATCTCCTGGTGTAGCGGCAGACTGAAGACAAGTTATCTGACACCCCCCTCCCCAACTTAGAACCTTCCCAGTAGACCAGTCTATGTGAGGTTTGTGCTTCTTTAGCCAGGGGAGGCCCAGAATCAGGGGTTGAACAGAGGATTAAAAAATATGAAAACTCAATGTCTCTGTGTGATTACCTTCCATAACCAGTTTCACAGGCTGTGAGCGATGAGTGATCTGACAAAAGAGACGTCCGTCCAACGTGCTTGCCTTTAAAGGTTCCTCCAGGGGGATCTTGAGCAGGCCCAGCTTCTCCACCAGTCTGCTGTCCATGAAGCTCTCGTCCGCGCCTGAGTCCACCAGCGCTGGCTGTTGGAGAGTCTGTTGGGAGATTATGAGCTGGGCCTGTGTTAAAGGACGAGAGGGAAAGTTAATAGATGAAGTGTGGCTCACCAGAGTCCTCTCTGCCCCTGGTGAGCCTGGTCTTTTAATGGACACTTAGCCAGAAAATGGCCGTGTTGGCCACAGTAAATGCAGCGGCCCTCCCGTAGTCGGCGCTGTCGTTCCTCCGGTGTCAGCCTGGTGTTTCCCACTTGCCGTAGGTGAAGAAGAGCGCCAGTGGGGACGCTGAGAGTCGCGCTGCCTCCTCTGAACAGGGGGTGGTACCGCTGCTCTTCCTCGTTCCTTCTCCCTCTCCCACAACTGGTTATCTATGTGGATAGCCAGGGCTATGACCGAGTCGGGATCGGGTGGGAGATCCAGCGGTGCCAGCTGGTCTTTCACAGGATCCGATAAACCATGCAGGAATGTATCAAGCAGGGAAGCGTCATTCCAGTCGCTGTCTACCGCCAAGGTGCGGAACTCGATTGCGTAATCAGAGACGCATCTTTTCCCCTGACGTAATCCAACCAGCGCGCGGGCTGCTTCCCAACCTGGAGCAGTATGATCAAAGATTTTACGTAGAGAGTCAGTGAACAATTGTAACGAAAAACATACCGGGGAGTTGCAAGACCGTTCCGCGGTTGCCCAGGCTTCCGCCCTGCCGGAGAGGTGAGTTATGATGAATGCAATCTTCGCCCGCTCAGAAGGGAAGTGGGCAGCCTGTAACTCAAAATGCAGACCACATTGGACCAGAAAAGAGCGACAATTGTTAGAGTCCCCGGAGAATCGTTCGGGTTTAGCGAGGTGTGGGGAGCTGGAAAACACCGTCGCGGAGGAAGGCACGGGAGCGGGTGGCGAAGCCGCCTGTTCCGCCGGTGAGAGAACCGGTGCGGAATGGTGATCAGTCCGAAGAGCCGGGAGATTCTCAATCAGAGTCAGTAATTCTTTCATTTGATTTCCCAACATGTTAACTTGCTCACCCATTGACATGCGGAAGTTCTCTTGATGCGCCGTCAGCTGCTGGACGCCGTGGCAAATGGCGGTGAGCTGCTCCTCATGTTGGTGGAGGCGCTCTCCGTGAGAGCGGATGGTCATCTGAACCTGATCAGAGTCGGCTGAGTCCATTGTTGGCCAGTTCGTACTGTTACGCTGGGGCTCCGGACAGGCAGAACAGGACTCAAAAGCACAACTCTCGAAACAGGCAGATTCAATACAACGCTGGTCTTTATTCGGAAACAGGTCGGTACACGGGAAGGCAGAATACTCAGGCAAACAAATCCGGTCTGACAGGCAAAGCTCTGGGTCAAAAAACACGCGAAGGTCTCGGTACATGGCAGGCAAAAACACTAGGAAGGAACGCTGGTTGTTAGTCACTGGGAACATAACGGACTGGCAACGAAAGGCAGGGGAACACAGCTTAAGTACCCGTGAGGGGAGTGATTAACTATCAACAGGTGGACACAATCAGGGGCGGGGAAGACGATCGGACGCAGGTGAGTGGAGACGAAACTAGGTCAGTGCAGTCATTCATTCCGAGGGGCGGGGAGCATGCAGGCAGGAAGTGAAGTGCACTGAAACGAGGGAGGATTAGGATTTCACAATCAAACAGGAAGTGCTCACATGAAACATGAAAAAACAAAAGAAACCCATCACCGAAGTTTGACGGACGTCACACATAACCTATTTCAAATGAACCGAATGACACATACACGACCCGAAATATATTACATTTTTGGTCCTTTAACACAGCTCAGTTCAAATAAAGGTAATCAGTAAAGAGTAAAATAAGCCTGATATCTGAAAGTTAAGCACAGTTAACCAAGCAGGACCATAGCAATGTGACGTACCACATCCATTCTCTACTGTGAGGCTTCTTCTTCTGTCAGCCTGGGCTTTACCTACACAGGCATACGCACAAGCATGTGCACCTCTTCTCACAAAACACAGGCCAAGTAACCTAAATTACACGTTATATCACATATTGCAATTGTGCTGATTTTTTATGACATGAACCACATTTTAACTCTGTTTTCCTCTATGTATGTCATGTACATCATACATTATTCATCCTTGAATAAAACAAAACTGTGGGTAATGTAAATAAAACATCACTTTCACTAACCATGAAAAAATGTAATGCAGAGCCACAGCTACAACCACACAGCAAAATACAACACAATATAGCCTCAAAAATGTTCTTCTGGTCTTCTGTGAACAGAAGTCAAATCAATATCCACCTATTGTATTTAGAGGCACTAAGAGACTGCATGTTCAGATATCTATGTGAGGTCCTTGATCTTTGTTTTTCATCCTTAAGAAAATTACACAAATATTTTTCCTCACAATCACTGATGTTAAAGTGCAAGAAAAGTTTGAAAATTTGTGTTTGGTCGATGATTTCTCTGCTGTTATAATGCTAATTGTCACTGTATTTTACATGGTCAGAAAGCCTGTTTACCTTCATAGTGATGTCCAAAATGTAAGGATCATGTATTTGTGGGATGAGCAGCACAGCTGATTATGTGGGTAGAACCCAGGTGAAATTTGCCAAAATTCTCTGCTAATGCCAAACTGTGTATTCTTGGTACTGACTCATGTTCTCAGCTGTTTGGTGGATTGGATGATTGAACTCTATCAGTAACAAGGAACAAACAAGACATATTGGCAATTTTAACCTTTTGATGTCTTTGACATCATCGGTTTCATGGTTGAGGCCAAAGATCTGTATTTAGTCCAGGGCCACAGTAATTTTATGACATTTGCTCAACATCCAGGGAGTGATGATATACTGTATATGCTGTATTATTTCATTCACGTGGATGTTTGCCAAAGAAACCTGTGTTAGTCCAAGTGCTGCTTTTAAAGCTTAAAGTGAAACTACGTAGCTTTTAAATGTAGAAAAACAGAACGCAGCACCGCGGCTGCTACAGTAACTCTCCTGACAGTGAGCTGGAGACAGTGAACGCAGCACCGCGGCTGCTATAGCACCTCTCCTGATGGTGAACTGCAGACAGTGAACGCAGCACCGTGGCTGCTACAGTAACTGGAACTGAGAAGGACGCCCCTCCTGATGGTGAACTGCAGACAGTGAACGCAGCACCGTGGCTGCTACAGTAACTGTCCTAACGGTGAACTGCAGACAGTGAACGCAGCACCGTGGCTGCTACAGTAACTGTCCTGATGATGAACTGCAGATAGTGAACGCAGCACTGTGGCTGCTACAGTAACTCTCCTGATGGTGAACTGTTGACTCAGTTGTCTGTTGTGCTCATATACTGCAGCTGGTGCACTGCTGCATGCTTTACAGATACATTCATATGCTGAACACCTTTACTCTAACTCTGTATTGTAGAAGTTGGGCAATAACCTTGTCATAAATTCGTCATGATGATCTGTGAGGAGGTTCATACTAGAAAGGCCTTAAAGATAGTGTCAGTCTCAGCTACTGTGCTTCAATTTGAGTTGGCATAAGATATAAAGTGAATGAACCACCATGTATTATATTTATGTATATGTACATTTTATGAGTGTCTGTTTTTGATATTGACTGTATCTAGAACTGCAGCATGAGTCCAATACAAACTTCTCTATGTAGACATCAAATTATATTATCTTATGTTTAATTTTTTCTGCATAACACATTCACAAGGTCTGTGGGAGGCTACACCCTGTCATGTAGGGAGGAGAGCAGGTTGTCCTCACAGGACTAACCTTTATGGCAGGGACACATCTTATTGTTTACTTCACGGCCATAAAGTAACATGAGCTCTGCCTTCTGCCTGCAGAAAGCAGCTCAAAAGTGGATCATCATCAGCACTGGGCTTTCATCATAATCACCAACGATGAATCATTTCTGCTAAGTCAGACTTCCAGGATTCCTGTTCTGATGTCTGCAGTGCTTACGTTTGCACAAACAGTGGGAAGCCTCGACTCTGTCTCAATGCAGACATTTGTCAGGGATGTGCTATGAAGTGTGGACACAGAAGAGGGAGATCTGCTGTCTGTGGGTGACAGGACCCAGCCCCCATACATTCTGCTGTTCGGTCACACAGCATCATTTCAGGCACTTATCATCTGCTGGGAGCCACTAATGAGCTCCACTTACACCTCATATCTACACAGAGCCTCATTTCAAAACAAAAATAACAATTCAGAATAACCTTGTTGTTGAATAAAATTAAACCACCAATACACACTACAGTTCTAAGAGTTAAGGCTTTTATTTTTATCATTCTGTTTTATTAACACTGGATTTACCGGAGCAAGCACGATTCATAATCATAAGAATTTCAAACTGTCCAAAGTCCAAATCTTCAGTAACACCATGCAGCTGTGGCAGATTAATGTAATGCATTTGTTAGAGACCATAAACCTACTATGGTCATAAAAACAGCCTTTAACAGGCCAAATGGCAATATTAATACTGATAATATCTAGAATATTGCCACTGCCTCCCCATAACAAATGAAATAAGTCTGACAGAGAGGCTGCCTTCAGACCACTGCAGTTGCATACTGGCAGTGAGATGTTAGAGAGCAGTCCAGCAGGCTACAGTGTGGTAGACAGATACAGCACCTGAGAGCTTGACAGCGGCCCTGCTCCTCTTCTCCGCTGACAGATGTCGGTCCTTTCCATCCGCCTCCGCTGGTTGGATTCCCGCTAATATCACGCCAACATCATCAGCAGCTCATCACACTACACCGGTCCGCCGCGCACCACGGAGGTGTGGCCGCCTCGGGCGCGGGACAGGCTGCGTCAAGCTCCCCGAATTATCCCGGAAACATGAAGGCTTCCCACAGAGGTCCACAGGAGAGTGGTTCACAGCCCGCTGCTCAGAGCGAGGTGCCTGGATGTAGGCGGTGAGGATGCTGATGATGGGCAGTGACTGACAGCTCTGCTCTAGTAGCTGTTGGCTGGCACATCTATAGACAGCAACTATAATATTATTTTGCAGTAATTCTTAAAAAACAATATACAACAATATATGAAATGATTACCGGTGGACGAATTAATAAAAACATGCATTAATAACATCACAACTCAAAAACTGTTTTATCTGACAGTCAATTATTCCATTTCCATGTTTGATTTTTGAATTTAATGTTTGAATTTTAATTGAATTTACTGATTGAATTTTATGTGTGGTTTCAACATGTGAATATAGTGCATTACATTACAGCCTATTTTACTTGACACAGATATGTCTATATACCATCTGTATAATACATATATTAGGCCATCTGTATAATGCATACATTAGACTATCTTTATAGAACATATATTAGGCCATCTGTATAATACATATATTAGACTGTCTATATAGTACATATATTAGGCCATCTGTATAATACATGCATTAGACTGTCTGTATAGTACATATATTAGGCCATCTGTATAGTACATATATTAGACCATCTGTATATTACATATATTAGACCATCTGTATAGTACATATATTAGACCATCTGTATATTACATATATTAGGCTGTCTGTATAATACATATATTAGGTCATCTGTATAGTACATATATTAGACTGTCTGTATAATACATATATTAGGCTGTCTGTATAATACATATATTAGACCGTCTGTATAATACATATATTAGGCCATCTGTATAATACATATATTAGATCATCTGTATAATACATATATTAGGCTGTCTGTATAATACATATATTAGACCATCTGTATAATACATATATTAGATCATCTGTGTAATACATATATTAGATCATCTGTATAATACATATATTAGACCATCTGTATAATACATATATTAGATCATCTGTATAATACATATATTAGGCTGTCTGTATAATACATATATTAGACCATCTGTATAATACATATATTAGATCATCTGTATAATACATATATTAGATCATCTGTATAATACATATATTAGGCTGTCTGTATAATACATATATTAGACCATCTGTATAATACATATATTAGATCATCTGTATAATACATATATTAGGCTGTCTGTATAATACATATATTAAACCGTCTGTATAATACATATATTAGGCCATCTGTATAATACATATATTAGGCTGTCTGTATAATACATATATTAGGCCATCTGTATAATACATATATTAGATCATCTGTATAATACATATATTAGGCTGTCTGTATAATACATATATTAGGCCATCTGTATAATACATATATTAGGCTATCTGTATAATACATATATTAGGCCATCTGTATAATACATATATTACGCCATCTGTATAATACATATATTAGACCATCTGTATAGTACATATATTAGGCTGTCTGTATAATACATATATGAGGCTGTCTGTACAGTACATATATTAGACCATCTGTATAGTACATATATGAGGCCATCTGTATAGTACATATATTAGGCCATCTGTATAGTACATATATTAGACCATCTGTATAGTACATATATGAGACCATCTGTATAGTACATATATTAGACCATCTGTATAGTACATATATTAGACCATCTGTATAGTGCATATATTAGGCTGTCTGTATAATAGGTCATCTGTATAGTACATATATTAGACCATCTGTATAATACATATATGAGGCCATCTGTATAATACATATATGAGGCCATCTGTATAATACATATATTTGGCTGTCTGTATAATACATATATTAGGCCATCTGTATAATACATACAGTATATTAGGCCTGAAAAAAGAAATGACTGTCTGCTGTATGTAATAGCTGGACACACTCACCAGTCTGACTGTTGAGTCTCAGTCAAACACAAACATATTCTTTAGATGATCTGGCTGCCTGTCGGAGGGGAGCAGTACTGCAGGATCCACACCAACACACAGCACCCACACTAACACACAGCACCCACACTAACACACAGCACCCACACTAACACACAGCACCCACACTGACATACAGCACCCACACTAACACACAGCATCCACAGTAACACACATCACCCACACTAACACACAGCACCCACACTAACACACACAGCACCCACACTAACACACAGCACCCACACAAAAAAAAAAAAAAAAAAAAAATAACACACAGCACCCACACTAACAACACACAGCACCCCTAACACACAGTACACACACACAGCACCCACACTAACACACAGCACCCACACTAACACACAGCACCCACACTAACACACACAGCACCCACACTAACACACAGCACCCACACTAACACACAGCATCCACACTAACACACAGCACCCACACTAACACACAGCACCCACACTAACACACAGCATCCACAGTAACACACACAGCACCCACACTAACACACAGCACCCACACTAACACACAGCACCCACACTAACACACAGCATCCACAGTAACACACACAGCACCCACACTAACACACAGCACCCACACTAACACACAGCACCCACACTAACACACAGCACCCCACTAACACACAGCATCCACAGTAACACACATCACCCACACTAACACACAGCATCCACAGTAACACACAGCACCCACACTAACACACAGCATCCACAGTAACACACAGCACCCACACTAACACACAGCACCCACACTAACACACAGCACCCACACTAACACACAGCACCCACACAAACACACAGCACCCACACTGACACACAGCATCCACAGTAACACACACAGCGCCCCACACTAACACACAGCACCCACACTAACACACAGCACCCACACTAACACACAGCACCCTCACTAACACACAGCATCCACAGTAACACACATCACCCACACTAACACACAGCATCCACAGTAACACACAGCACCCACACTAACACACAGCATCCACAGTAACACACAGCACCCACACTAACACACAGCATCCACAATAACACACAGCACCCACACTAACACACAGCACCCACACTAACACACAGCACCCACACTGACACACAGCACCCACACTAACACACAGCATCCACAGTAACACACATCACCCACACTAACACACAGCACCCACACTAACACACAGCATCCACAGTAACACACAGCACCCACACTAAAACAACTCATTTGACTGCTACTGTGCTGTTTCATCTAAAATTCACAGCTGCTGTTTTTAGAGCAGGTAACTGACAACAATGAGCACAACCAACTCAATGCTTTCTATTTTCAGCTGCAGGAACAAGATGAACATGCAGTGTATCTATAAAAATAGACTTTGTTTATTGGAACAGAGGCACAAGTGCAACAGAGAATGACTCACACTCTGTCTTAGTCAAGTGGTTACAGTGAAATAACAACAATATGATAGTTACAAAACTACAACTGTGTTGAACAAGTTGCATAAATTATAGTACAAAACTGTGCACAGTCTTACCGTATTTACATAAGCTATATTTGACAAATGCCAAATTTGTCCTTCCTTCTTTTCTTTATTTAACATACAGTAAATAATAATAACAACAATTCTTCAGTAATGTTACACACTTTTCTGTCCTCCATTGGTCTTTAGGTCATACTGCCAGAATGGAGAACAAAGTGTTAAGTCTTAAATGTCAAATATGATGGACACTGAACAAGACCGATCCACCTGCAGCCTCTACGGAGGCACATCACTGTCACAATAAAAGATTAAATGCACAGTATCATATTAAGGATCAACTGAAATTGTCATTTTTTATGTCACTGTGGTGACTGTTGCTGGATACCTGGAGCTATATGACTTCACTAGCTCAGGTAAGTTGTTTCTTTAATAGGGATATTCCACAAGGGGATATTCCAAATTACAGAATGCACAAAAAATGCACCATAACCTTTACAGGTGAACTTAATTTGACCTTCTCCAAACTTTTGAATGCACATGTCCAACTGTTCAATGTTTCAGTACTTTCAGTACTGTTGCTAACAAGGTGATTAACTGCAAAAATCACAAGTGTCTGATCCATGAATCAACCACGTTTTGGTTCAGTGCCAATTTACATTTAGGAGGGAAGGTACCACCAAGCTTAAAGTGACACAGAGTCTCCAGACCTGAATCCCATAGAAAACCTATGGGATCAGTAGAGTCGTCATGTAGAGGGACGTAACCCCACACACCAGAACCTCAGTGACCTGAAGGCAGTCCTTCAAGAAGAGTTTTATTATTTATTTATTTATTTGTAGTATTTGTAACAAAATAATCTAAGCTCAAAGGTCTAATTACTAGCTTTTCAGAGGTGTTAACTGCTTATTACAGCCTTCTTCAGCAACAGGAGCTGACTCAGCTGTCAATATGTGACCTAAGTGTGGGACTTACGTCACATGACAGCAGGTGGTTGTACATGTTTGTAAATGGTAACTCCTGTCTCTGTTGAATGATGGTCTCTGGCGTGATGTCAGATGTGAATGTCCGCCTCGATTTTTCTCCGGCTGTCCACTGCCAAATACCATTTTTGAACAGAGGTGTTATGATCTCCCCAATATGCAACCACCTGATATCACATGGAATGTTGCAAACAACTTCAAAAGTGGACTTATGAGTATAGATGATTTTGTTTCACATATATATCACACATCACATGAACTGCAGCTTATCATCAACTACACAAAGATTAAACAAAAGGAAATGAATTCTATTCTCTCATTCATCTCTATTGGGGCGGCAGTAGCTCAGTCTGTAGGGAGTTGGCTTGGGAACCGGAGGGTCACCGGTTCAAGTCCCGACATGGACCAAGAACTGAGTGGGAACTGGTAGCTGGAGAGGTGCCAGTTTACCTCTTGGGCACTGCCGAGGTGCCCCTGAGCAAGGCACCAAACCCCAACTGCTCGGGGCGCTTGTCAGGAGCAGCCCCCTCACTCTGACATCTCTCCATTGTTGCATGTTTGTGCATGTGTGTGTTCGGGTCTGCATGTACCGTGTATAAGTTAACAACAGAGTGAAAAAATTAAATTTCCCCTCGTGGGACTAATAAAGGAATATCTTCTTCTTCTTTCTTCTAAGCTTGGCTGGTTTAGCTGTGAGGATAGCAAGGGACAGATGCTAATAAATTTGTTTTGGCTTTCTAGTTTTCTGGCTGGGATAACACTGTTTTTGGGTGAGCATTGTTTCATCAAGAATGTGTGTCCTCCAGATGCTAAATTTGTACATCTGGGCTAGCTAGCTTAAAATAAGATTCCTTTTAAATGTCCAGCTTCAAGCTGAATTGCCAGTTCTAGTCTTCCAGACCAGCAGCTCACAGCAACACTGGCTTGGTGACTACTCCTCTTTTCACCCATCCTTGAACAAAACTTCCACATGAAACTGTCATGTCTTTGAGAAAAAGTAATGAATTACTGACCCATTACTTTAAGACATGTAGTTATAAGGGCTGAGGGTAGAGGGTAGAGGGTTTCCATGCGTGTGTGTGTGTGTGTGTGTGTGTGTGTGTGTGTGTGTGTGTGTGTGTGCGCGCGTAACCCTCCCATCCCATCACATATCATTTTCATAGTCTCCAGTCATCCTCCGTGTGTTAGATGCCAGAAAGATGTCATTATCTTGTGGACAGTCATGATGGCAGGAGCAGGTCTTGATGAACATCATCTTCTTCGTGAAGACTTCTCCGTCTGGACAGTGGAACTCCACCTTGGCTGTGATGGTGGTGTGTGGCGTGCAGCAGCGACCGTCCATGCAGACTCCGCAGAACTTTGGTTTGTACAGCTTGGTGCTGGAGCAGCCCGACAGCTCGAAGCGCATCCCTTGCTGGGCCTTTGGTGTTCGGACACATTTCTTCCCCTTCTGTGGGCCAGGGATAAGAATCTTTTTTTATGACGTCAACATCATCATAGAGTCTATAGAAAAATATGGTACAAAAACTGCCCTTCCCAAAGTCATTGATCTGCAGCAAAATGCTGGACATCACTCAGTACCTGTTCATCTTGGTGCAACATTTGCCCTGATTGACCATGACATCCTAATTGTCCATGTTAATAACTGGGTGGGTATTAATGGCACAGCAATTGCAATAATATAAAATATAAACTTAAAGTACTGGTAACTCCAGATCCCTCCAGACGTCTTTGAGCTCTTTGGGTGAATAGACAGGAGACGGGAGCGCTTGTCAGCATGGAAACGGCCTCTGTGCTTGACTGTATTCTCTCAGTACAACTGTATTTTAATGAGATATCTTGTTTATAGCCTACATATCTGCAGACTGCCAGGCTAGGCTCTTTAGCCCCCCTGCAGTGGCTCATTGTAGGTTTGAAAATAACATGGAAATAATTCTAATTATTATTTTACCTATTTATTTTTGTTACACAGTGGACACTCTTAAAGGGAACACATATTATCTTGGAATTGATCATGAGACTGTGGTACTGAAATAAAAAAGTTTTATAATATTTCATCAATTAAAATGTGCATCATATCCTTACTATGTCTATGGCCTGGCGCCTTACCCTGCAGGTGGCTAATTTTGAGTGCCAGACTCCTGCCTTTGGTAAGCTAATTATGGATAAATCCAAGAAAAGAAAAGTCAAGAACAAAACTAGAGAGTTTAATTCTGAGGGGACTGATTCATTTGCTTTCACTGCTATTGATGTGGGCTTACCTGTATGCTTGATATGTGGCAAGAAATTAGCAAATAACAAAAATTGTAATGTTGAAAGACATTTCCAGAACAAGCACACAGCACTTGCTGAAAAGTATCAAGCTGCGATTTTGGAACTGCTGCGGAAAGCCGAGCACAGCAAATGTACTTTCAAGAAGTGGATTAAGTCTCCAGACTCAACTACCGCTCTCAAGAGAACATGAAAACAATCCCTGACACTTATATGAACATGAAGAAGTATGCATTTGGAGTCCTCTCCATCTTTGGATCAAGATAATTATGCAAGCAGGTTTCCAGCATGAACTACATAAAATCCAAATATCACTCCCACCTCACAGATGACAGCCTGCAGTCCTGTGTGAAGCTCAAAGTCACATCATACAGCCCTGATATAGAGAAGCTCTGCAGTGATGTTCAGAAACAAAAATCACCTTAAACAGGTGAGAACACTTTAGTTTATTAAACTATTATTTTGCAAAAATAGATATTCCTTTATTAGTCTGACAGTGGAGAAATTCACTTTTGTTTTATGTTCAGATGTGACTGCTGATTGCTGTACGTGGCTGAGGAATAAAACAGCAGAGGATCACTGCACACTGAAATGGACTGTAGTCATAATGAAATACAAATTGGCCCCTTTTCATGTTTGTTAAGCTTATTAAGCAATAAGGTGACAGCTATATGTTTTATGTATTTCAGAGTGGGCTACTTTTTATTTATTTGTTTTTTCACAAATATGGGGAGGACGCAAATAGGCTTGCATAGTTCTGTGTTACGTTTATTCAAAGTAGGCCTTCACATGTTAGTATATTATTTTTCTCCTCTTCATAAGGGTTTGATGTTTTCCTTTGTTACAACAGAAAAACAACAATAAAATGAACAGTTTGTTGTTGTTCTATAATTTCATAAATACATCAAACTATAGTATAACTATATATGAAACTTTATAAGCTGTGTTTTCATATATGTTGTGGCTCCAGACACATTTTATTTGGTAGAAGGCGGCAAAATGGCTCTTTTGATAGAAAAGGTCTCAGATCTGGTCTGCAAACAGCTGACACCTGCTCGCCCGCCTTGCCTGCCCTCTCTCTCTCCTCCCTGGCTCTCTGAAGCTCTATACGCTGATGTTTTCCTGGCAAAGGCAGTGGCACTGACAGCACAGAGATCCCCGGGACCACTATAATAATAACCTTATATTTGTATGTTGATAAAATGTACTCTGAATTCAAAATATTAATATTACTATGTTTTCTACTGATATTCATGTGATAATACATCACAACGTCTGCTGTATTAGCCATGTATTTTCTGCATGTTAGGGTTAGGATTAGGTGCATATAGAGCAGGGATATGAGATCCAGTCACAAGTGGTCACTCAAAACGCATTCTAATGCCAGACGTACTTAAAGCTGTCCATTTGTGATGTGATCACTCAGGATGCATGTTTATGGTGGGTCTGAACAGGTCTAGACATGTATTTACCCAGCTTCATGTGCTGCTTCCTGTCAGACAGGAAGTCTGTGATGTGCTTGTAATTTATTGATTGCTGTTGGGGTGTAAGAGAATTTCAACAAATACAACAAAAACATTTTGAAGATTACCAACTAGCTTTAACACCCCAAAAAAGTCAGAATGATTTCTTCATAGTAGCTGTTGTGGGATATGTTTTTACTTCTGTAACCCCAGTCTTTGTAAAAGGGAAACACACTGACCTTGATTTCTTTGTCCTGCTGACTGCTGCAGGGCCGGACCATGCAGATCCTGGTCTGCCTCTCCAGCTGGCAGTGCCGGTTGTCATTGGTGATACGAGATGACACGGCCATGCCACAGGTGGCCGAGCACTCACTCCACTCCGTAGTCTGGACGATACAGTTATCTCTAGGGCTCTCTGCTTGCAGTCCATGAGGAGACACTTGTCTGAAGACTGAGACCGGATGTGAAGAGGGCAAGGGGTGAATCTGAGAGGCTCCTGCAAGAAGAGCAAAGAGAGTGAAGAAAAGGATGTGGGGAGAGAAGAGTGATGAAAAATGTTAAGTGACCAAGCTGACGGGCATGAGGAGTCAAAAAAGAGGGAAACATATGCAACAAAAGTTGTGGGCCCATAAACAAAATCAACTAATCAGAACTAAACTCAGTAAAAAATATATTAAAATATATATAAAATATATTATTAAATTAAGTTAAAATTATAAATTGAATGGGGCTAATGCTGAGTAGTTTAGCTGTTTAGCTATTAAGGTTTAAAATGGGTTAATACCTGTGTTTTCTGGGTCACATGATTAAACCCTGTTGTGTTGTCAGAATTTACCGTTTCAACTGCACTAATCTAAACCTGGTTGCTGTGACCTTTATACATCTAAACTCCTGTAGAGGTCATTGTTCCTGAAGTTAAACTTAAACCTGGCACAGATATTTCCACAGCTGTAATTATTATTTTCTAAAATTTCAAATGCTCTCTTGAAGGCAATCCTATAATCAGCTAATATAATTATATACTGTAATTGTGTTGACAGTTTTACAATAGAGTGTCACTTTTTCCTTGATTCATTTCTGATGCCAGAAGCAGGGTTACTGATTATCTGACATGCATAATTCAGTTCAGTTTATTTTTATATTGCAGCAAATCATAAGAGAAGTTATCTCAAAAAGCTTTTCATGTAGAGCAGTGGCCTGTACTACAAAGACAGTTCAACACACCCAGGGTATCTTCTCATTATCTGGACTAACTAACCCAAACAAACCCTACAACAGTGGTCGTCAGCTCGGTAAATCAACTCACCATGAACCACGTAGGACTGAAAGTCCAAGGTTTTACCTGACGTCACTTTGCTAACCACAAATCCTGCTTCGTTGTACAGGCCCCAGGTCTAGGTCGTAACCTATAGACAATTATGTAATAATTATTATGTAATAAACATAACCACTTCTTAAATAATGTAAAGTTTTGTAGTTTGATGAGGTATATGATATAAGTATACAGTATATAGTGACATACTGAATATGTACATCGCATCTACAGTATAAGCAGGTGTTTCACAGTTTTAGACATTCCAAAATGTGTGCCAGTTTATTTCCTGCTGTTCATATCATATATTGATCAGGCAGGATGTATGGATCAGTCACAGTTTCTGTTTCTGATGCTTGCAACACAAAAAACAAAAAAAAAAAAAAAAAAAAAACATAACTGTTGCTTGGGACCATTGGATGGACCAGTTAAATTGATCTGATCACTTGCAGTAACTAGCCTCAACACTAATACCCCTTTCATACCAATGACCAGGGTTGGACCAGGGTTACCTCCCTGTCAGCCCAGGTTGAACACTGGTCTGGTCTTGAGTTATGACCTGGGTCATAACCTAGAAGGAATGCATACCAGTTAGCTCAGGTTTGGAGTTACAGGTCTGGAGGATTACACAGAGAGGAGATGATAGTGATGTCTTCAATGTGTGCAAAAACATAAAATGTTATAGAGTGATGCATGTTTCTGAGATACAGTATAAATATAGTACACACAGCATTTTTAGCTGTATAAATTTGTTTAACTATGTTGTATGTGTGGAGCTGTGATGTATACAAAAACATTATGCACTTTGCATACCTAGTTTTACATTCTGCTGATATGTAGCCTATAGTTAAGATATATGCTAACAAAATACAGTTGAACTGACAGAATACAGTAGAGCACAGAGGCTGTTTCTGTGCTGCGAGGGTGACGAGGGTGCTGCAATTTATCAATACAATGTTCATGCTATTATTTTTTATTTGTGAACAAATATAATTAATGCACATTATAATCAATGTTCAGATGAAGGTTGTGATAAATGATAAAATAACTGTTTAACTAGTATTAATAATGGTCCAAAATTATGTAAAGCTGTATAGTTTTAAAGTAAAACTAAATCCTCAAACCACTTATTTTTCAGGTGAAAACCAATGGATATGTAGGTATTTAGTTATATTACTGATTGGATTCAGGTCCAAATCTTGAAACTTAAGTGAAAAGTATTTGAATCCTACAAATTGTGTTGTAAATATGCATAGATTGCCCTCTATTGGTTCAAACCCAGTATGTACATAAAAGTATTGTCTATTCCTTTATTTGTCTTGGTTTATTGTCCTTGTCCCTAGCTGTTATTTCTATCTCTTTGTCAGTATATAAAATATAAAAACAGTTGCAATAAACTGGAGTCAAATTCCTTGTATGTTCACACATACTTGGCCAGTAAAGGTGATTCTAATCCTGATGTACATCCTCTCTGAGCTCTTATGCTGCTGTCATGCTGAACTTCCCTCCTGGGTATCAATAACAGTTTACCATATCTAACCCTAAATTACTAAACTGAGCGAACCAAATGATTGAAGTGCATAAATTGCCAGGAGGGTCTACTTATCAGAACTATTAGTGTAATATCTCAAGAAGTGAATCAGTGTATAACATTGTTGAGTTGTAACTCTGGGTAAAACTAAGAGTCAGACTAAGGACCGTTGATGTGATACAGGTGACACTGACCGGCCATCACTGACTGGTAGTGGTGATCTTGAGGCGATTGGTCACACACCCACTCCTCACAGCATTTCCCAGGGATCTGGATGGGGCGTGGGTATGGGCAGTCAGGGGTGGGCAGCCGGACGTCACTGGCACACATCGGCACACATCCAATCTCTCCGTTCATACACACACAGTGGTGCTTACAGCTGGGCTGGAAGGACTCCCCACTGTGGTACATCACGCCGCCCAGGTCACATGTCTGCCCCTCCTGAGCTTTAGACAGACAGAAAACATGCAGTACTGTCACTCAAAAAACACAATACATACAGCTGTTAC